>JAKTVG010000480.1:0-17832 GCA_030557085.1 Candida gigantensis
ACACCTGGTGGGATACATGGATTGGATATATCTACGGTTGCTTTAGCTTCTTTAGCTTCCTTCTTGGTGTATTTTTGTAAGTTAAGGGTTGAATCAGACAATTTATTCTTCAAAACCAATTGGTTAACTTTATTTCTACCTTGCATTAACCCGTATCCTAAATGACTGAATTGATACAAGGTGTATTGGTTATCTCCAAATGTGAATTTGTATTTGGTTTCTCCATCAACTGGAACTTCATCAACTTTATAATCAGGTTCAAATACAATTTGGGTTGATCCACCACCTAAATCAAATACAGCAGCAGTAGGTAATTTCTCTTTACCTCCAATATTACCCAATAAATAATTTGCAGTGACCCAAGCATAAACACCTTCATCTTTACCATCCATAATGGAAATACCTTCACCATCAACAACAGCAAATGGGTAATCTTTTTCCAAATGTGATCTGACCTCGGCCAAAATGGCTTTTGATTTCTCTTCACCTAATAATCTTAACCCAGCAGTTGCTTTAACGGCAACAGGAGTACATGCTTGTTTATTTTTTGGAACTTTGGCTAAAGCAGCTTCTAATAATGGATCTAATGATTTGGCAGCACCAACGGTATCGGTGTCGAATGAACTCAAACCAGGTTTCAACATCTTGAATTCTTCACTTAACAATTGTGGTGGTTTAACACAAGTGTTGAATTCATAGACATGAACTCTTGAACCTGTTGATCCAGCATCAATCATGACTACATAATCGACATCATTACATTTCTCATTCTTCATTGAGACTTCTTCAGGTGGAGTTATTTTCTCTTTGGAACCAGCTGATTCTGCTTGTTCCTTTGGTTTTCCAGGTTTGATACTAGTATCTAATTTATCTGCCAATATCTTATTTCCAGATGATTCATCAACTTTTTCATATGGTGGTTTGGTTCCAGAATGAGAAGTTCCTTGTAAGGTGTTTTTCTCATCATCATGTTCTGCTTCCGGTTTCTTTTGTTCTACCTTTTGTTGTTGTTGTTGTTGTTGTTGGTTCTGTTGTGGTTGTTGCTTTGGAGTCTGAGGAATATCAGGTGAATCAGATGCTGGTTTGTTGACTCGTAATGCAGTTTGATCAACTAATGAATGTTGAGAACTGGCGAAAAATGCAAATATCCCAATAAGACCAAGCACAGCTAAGATTAATCTTATATTCCTAGTATTCAACATGACTGAGGGCATATAAAAAAAAAGTGAATGTATAACTGGGGGGAGTTTGGTTAATGAAAAGTTTATAAAGAGATGAAAAAAAAAAAAAAGCAAGAAGAAGAATAATAATAATACAACCTCTATCTATCAAAATGAATGAAAAGCAATTTGTTTTCTTTGAAATAAAATTTTTAATTTTTTTTTCGTGTGCGGATTTTTTTTTTTTAATACGTGTCTCATATTATTACTATTACTAGTTACTACGCGGATAAACAACTGAAATAGATCAACGGTATTAAAAAGCAAGCCAATCAACTATCCCCTCCCCCTTCTACTTGTACTTGTACTTGTTCACCACCGTGTATTCAGTGTACTGGTTAACTATAATAACAGTTTCAACTATCCATTTATGAGACAATTCAGACACGGTTTTGTTGTATTTATTCTTAAATTTATATACTATGCACGCAGCATCCCCCAGCCACTATTACCAGTTTAAAAATAGATCGGAATTATTCCTCCACCCTCGAATTTTTTTTGAACCTCGAATTTCAATGACATCAGCATTTCTATTTCGCACCCAAAGGTAATCTATAAATCCAAGACTTGGGCTAACTTCAGCAACAGTAGTTGTTGTTGTTGTTGCAAAAAAATTCAGTTATATGATGCTTTGAAACGTGATGTTTCTTTCCTTATCTCTCAGTCAAATATGATATACACGGAATAGGTCTTCGAGCCCGTATATTCTCAAACCGTTGCTGTTCGAGAAATGGAAAGCAATAATAATGATTATTTATTGACGTGTTCATGAATAAGAAGATGGAAAATGATAAATTAAGAAAAACTGAGAGTTGCGAATATTATCCCATCTTAATAGATTGCTATCTAATGTATCATCTCACAATGAAATCTATTGTCTTTTAAATGATAATTAGTTTTATGTATGCACGAGCGATACTAAGTCTATCTCAAGGGATAACGATATTTTTAAAGATATCAGAAATGGTTGTAGATCCTTACGATGGCTTAAATGCTTATCATTAAAAAATCGGTCCGAGCAAGATAACCATTTTAGTACTTCTTTACAGCAGTTTATTCTTCAGTCAGATGTTGAAATGAAAGGAATTGCAGGTCCATTGCCCAGGGTTCTTGACAAGTTTACATTGAAGATCAATTTATCATTGATTGCAGTCTTTCCTTTTTTTGATGGTCAAAATATTACCAATTTCATTCAAAAAAAAAAAATCAAGATGAAACAGAACAATAAGGGTCGTGATGTGATAGTAGTGATTAAGTATAGAGTATCCCAGGATTTAGAAAAGAATGTGCATACATATCTATCTATCTATCTATCTGTGTGTGTATGAATGTTCCTGAAGTAGGATATATAATCCCACGTTTTAATTATTATCTTATCCCTTTGTTTTTTGGGAGATTGGTAACAAACGTTTCTTTTTTTTTTTTTTTCTCTTGGTTGACATTTTGCAACTAAAAGAAGAAAAAAAAGCCGACGCAAAATGCAACGACCCATGTGGGCAAAATAAGTTTGAACAGAAACTATAAAATTTGTTGTTTCTTTGAAACATTGTTTAACTATATGATTTACTAAGTAAATTCATCATTCGACTTTGTGTAATTGTTTAAGGTTGGGTTCAAATTTTACAGAAATAAAAAATGCAAGAAACCAAACCAAAAAAAAAAAAAAATTTGTAAGCAGAGAGCAGACCCACACCATGGAGCATTATGTGTAGAGTAGTAACATACCGGGCATAGTTTCATTCTCTACAATCAATCTACAAAAAAATTTTATGCTGATTATTCTTCTTTTTCTTCTTTGATTAACTTTTTAACAGAACTTATGATAATAAACAACAACCAAACCCGCCCATGACTAAACCGAGTACTATCACCACCATGTATGAGAAGTTCCCGTTTGATCAATGTGATAACGAACATTTGTTTGATACAGTAAATATAATAAAACATGGGATCAACATCAGTATTCAACTAGGGACTTTAAATCTTGATGAGATAGAAAATTATGAATTAAATAAACAGAATAAACTAAAATCAATAAAAGAAGATAAAGAGGAAGAGGAAGAGGAAGAAGATATAGATTATCATGTTCCTCCTAGCCCTATTTTAATACCGACAGAATTACCTAAATCATCTATCAAAAAAAGAAGAAGAAGCAGTAGTGGTAGTCCCACTGGGTTTATACCACGTTTAGAGACCATACCTGCTGCAACAACAACACCAACAACGACACCACCCTCGATTTCATCAGATGATTCTTCCTTACTAATATGCAGGAAGAAATTACAAGATTTAATTGAACAGTTCTTCCAAATCATAAATATTCAAGATATCAAGATATATTTGGAGATAAGTAATTATGTTATTAATTCTATTGTTCAGAATGAATCGAATTTGAATTTATTTTTAAATAAGATTGTTAATTATAAATTTAGAAATGATTTAATTGAAATCATACAAACATTATTTATTGAGAAATATGAAGAGATGAAATTAGAAGAATTAATTGATTATATAAATAATTTAATTAATTTGAAAATCCCTATTAAATCAATATCTAATCCATTTATTTATAACAAATATTATAAGATATGGAAATTAAATTTAAGAAATTTCAAATATTATGATGAAGAATATTTTTTTGATTATTTCAATAGTTCTTTTAATAATTTAGAAAGTGTGTTTTTACAAAATGGATTCTTATTGAATTATAAACGATTTGTTGTTTATTTTAATAAGGATTTGGATAGTTATGATGATGAAGAACTAGATGAAAAAGAAGAAGAACTTGAGAACTATCAATTTGGTACATCCCCAAGTTATACATATAATAATAACAATATTAACGAAGAAGACGAAGAAGAAGAAGAGCTACAGTTGGATTCGTTTAATCACATACCAAAACTGTTGCGGTTTAATGATGATATTGATATAATTAATATCAATCGGTACTTACCTGTTGATCACGTGTTGTACAATCAATTTTTAGATCAAATAGAATATTAGAATGCAAGACATTTTTCTCCCTCCCCTTTTCCCTGTAACTGTTTCATAATATGTAGGGTTTGTAAAATGACAAATCTCCTGTTTAATTTTTAAATTTTTGAACCGATATCGTCGAGTTTCAGGGAAGAGCAAATTGTGGAATGGCTATAGCAATCAACTATAAATAACTCCACGTAAAATTTCGCATAATCTTTGAAAGATTTTTGGGCCCCGCCTTACTCTTCACACCACCATCCCTTCCTCCCCGCACCACGAGAACTGCTGCTGCCGTAAACGGGTTATTCCGTTGTCGCTTTGAATTTGTTCAGCCTCGCCGCACCGCACCGCAGAATCTTCTCACCACCACCACAAAAAACTTTTACTAATTTAAGTTTTCTTTCTTTCTTTCTTTTTGTCTCAGCTCAAACAAAGTACGAAGAGAAAGGGAAAAAAAATAACAATAATTACTCTCCAAACCCCCCCCTCTTGACCCTGTGCCCCCGATATTTACATACACTTACTCATACACACATCTAACCAACTGTCTAACCAATCACATAATTGCATTTCCTAGGCTCCGTTGAATAATCTTCTCACTTTCTTTACAAATTTTAACTACATAGGGTTATTCTTTTTTGTTTAGTTTATGCCTCACGGAGTTTTTTCATTAAGATGTCACCTACAGATTCAACTTCATCCAATAACTCTACCACTACCCCGTCCAGTAATGATGATAACCATCAACAACAGAATAGTTCCAAAAAAAGAAAATCATCGAAAACAGCTCCAGCAAACGATGCTTCACTATCGAGAAGGAAAAAAAGAGCATTGGGTGTGTTCCCCTGTACTCATTGTGATAAGGTTTTCAGTAGATCGGATCATTTAGCAAGACATAACTTAAATCATGAACCTAAAGAAGTATATATTTGTGAATTTATAACTGATGTACATGGTTCAAAATCAAAATGTGGCAAAACCTTTGTACGAAGAGATTTAAAAGATCGACATATAAAAAGACATTATGAATTAATGAATCAAGAAAAAGATGAAACTTTTAAAAGAAAAGAAAGTATTAGTAGTGCAAGTTCAATATCTAGTGGAGTCATTGTATCTAATGTTCTAGAAGATAATACTAAGCGTCCCGATTTGAAATCACAACAACAACAACAAGTGGAAACACCTCAACAACACCAATCACAAATTGGAACACCACAACGAAAGATTATAAAACTTGAACCTTCACCGAGGTATATGAACATGGTTCAACATAATGATAGCAGTTCACGAGTTCAACCAAATACAGGAATATCCGAAGATCCCAGATTGAATCAATATAATTCAAACCCACCTACAATTTCTTCAGTTCAATCATCCCCAAGGTATCCAACAACTACTCAATATAACGGACTAGGAAATAATCAAAATAATTTTAATAATCTAAATAATCTTTATAAATCTTATGGAACAACCATACCTCAAAATGATATATTGACTTGGTTGTTTGATGATGGTACTAATGGAAATTCACTAACAAATTCTTCTCCTGAAAACCAACAAGTACGACCACCTCAACAACAAATTCAACAACAACAACGACAGATGTCAGTGTCACAGTCACCAGCGTTTCTACAGCAAACACAACCACCACAACAACAACAACAATCACCACCGCAACAGCTACCACAACAACTACAACAAGTGCCGCCTCAACTACAACAGCAAATGCAACAACCGATGCAAGCACCGATACTCCCTGCATTACCAGTTATTCCATCTCCATATGGTGGCTCTCAATTTTCACCCATGGCTGATCAAATCCAAGCTACAATGCCCGTTATTTCCTCAAACATGCAGTTCCCAAATTATCCATTCGATACAGCAGCATTTGCAAATGGATACGGAACTGATCTAAATATATTTCTGGCTGAAGATAATCCACTAGATGATGTGTTTGCAAAAAACAACCAGACATTCAATGGGTTAAATCAAGTACCTGGTGTCAATAAAGATGAAGCATTGCGTAACCTTGGATTGAGCTTATCATCAGCATCACCTACAAATACAGTTGAATCAAGTAATGATAATCATACTGAAAGTGCTCAGGAAGAAGAATACATGTTAGTTCATCACAATGACAAGAATATTGTTACAAACAAACAATATTATATTGATGCAATTTTATTGAATGATATTCTACAATCTATTGGGGTTTTAAAACAAGATTTACCTTTTGAAAATAGTAAAAATTCAATTCTTGAAGATAGAGTTTCGTTTTATTTGTACCTGTATTGGAAACATTTCCATCCACAATTTACCATACTCCATAAACCATCGTTTAATACCAAAACAGCAGAACCTTTATTATTAATTGCTATGATTGCTGTTGGTGCTTGTTATAGTTTCCCAGAAAATGCTCTTTTATTAGCAAGGGAGAATAAAAAATCACCTGAATTTAAATTTATTTTACAATTGGTAAAACCTTTAAGATTTGCAATTTTTGAACATGAAGAATTTAGATCACCTGTTAAATTATGGATTTTACAAAGTTTGAATATGTTGGAATGGACAGAAAAGAATTTCCTAACTAGAAGAATGCATGAAAGAGCTCATTTACATCATGGAACAATTGCACAATTATTAAGAAGAAGTCCTTTACTTGGTGGTAATCCTACTCATACTAAAAAAGCTGGAAGTACTAGTAATTCTTCAAGTGCTGGTGAAGAAAGTGAATTAGAAGAGAAAACAAATACTAATGATACGACAGATAGAGTATTGTTTGATAAATGGGTTGAATCTGAATCCATGAAACGAATCACTTTTATGACTTTTTATTTGGATATTATTGATTATGTTAAATTTAGACATAATCCACAAATTTTATTTTATCAATTACAATTATTGAATTTACCTTGTGATGATGAACATCTTTGGGAACTGACTGAAGTTAATGGCTCGTTTAAAAAAGTTGTAAAACGTCAACGTAAATTGCAAGAGAGTAGTAGCAACAACAACAATAATACTAATAATAGTAATGGTAATAATAATAACGGGAACAATGGTCCTAATAACATTGGTAATATCAACCATACTAGAAAGAAAAAATTGAAAAATGATAACTTTTTAACAGCATTGAAAAAAGTTTTAAAAGCAAATAAATTAGCTGAGTTTAAACATAAATCTATATTCACACAAAAGATATTATTAGCTGGATTGATATCATTAATGTATCAAATGCAACAAACTGAATTACAAAACAGTTCATCTTTATTAGCCACACAAAGTTCTCATCTGTCTAGTAAAATATGGAAAGAAATGTTGATGCGTTCATTTGATAATTGGAATTTTGATATTATATCAAACAATCATTATAAAAGAAATAGTAATTTAGGAGTATCTATGTTTAGTACACCTAATCATGATGTTCCATTTCCTATTTTTTATTTAACCCAAATCATTGGATTACCAGAGATTAATCATTATGATATTGCTATTTTTGCAGGATCTCCAGCAAATCAAAGTGTTGATGCTACTTTAAAAGATCATTTTATGGTACAACAAAAATTAAATAATATATGGCTGAAAAATAATAAAAATTTAGAAAATATTCGTGGGGTTTTATATTGTTATTATTTCCTTTGGCAATTGATGTTTGATGATGATGGGAATAAATTGGATTGGAATCCAAATCGTGATTATTATGATACAATGAATGCATTAAGTACTTCAATGTTGGTTTTATGGAGTTATTGTTTTACCACTGGTGGATTGGAAAGTAATCGATATAATGCTGATCAAACGAAGAATAATTCCACTGATTTAAATTCTGTTCAATTATACGCTGAAGATGGATATGATTATTTAACTAGAATCGTAACTACTATAATGAATTCAGATACTCCCAAAAGAAGCAATAGTGATAAAATTTCAAAATATTGTGAAGTATTAATACTGATTCCAAATAAACAAAATATCAGTGGTCTTTGTTTCTTAGTTGCTAATAAACTAATGAATAGTCAATGGGAAATTATTAGAGAACATGGGAAATTGATACTTAATTGCGGATATAGATCAATTGGTAAAAGGACCGTATTATGCCAAGATGTATTTGATAATGAATTTAAATAGGTAAATAAAAAAAGAAGAACAAGAAGAAAAAATAAAAGTAACTAAACTAACAATACTGCATTAACACAGCCGTCTCTATCTGGTTCATTGGTGATTTGGGCATACTTACCCCAAACAACCTTACCACCAGCTGTAACCAATCCTAATTCCGATACATTAACCTCTATAATTGTTCCTTTAGTCAACACCCCCAATTGAGTATACATTGGAGATTGTGGATTCTTTTTAACCCCTAAAATAGGTAAGAAAACAGTGACTCCTAATTCAGGATGAGTAACATTTGCTTTTTTCTGTCTTAATGCCGCAGGACGAATTATTCTTTCCATCTTAACTGGTCTTCTAGTGAATCCTTCCCCAACAAACGTATGTTTAGTGATCATTCTCTTCCATGATTTAGACTTGGATTTACCTGTCTTGATGACTTTAAACATCTCTTCTTCAGATATACCTTTCACTTTAGGTAAAGGTACTTGGAATTTATCTGCTTTTTCCAAACGTTTCTGCTTGATGGAACTAGATATAGCCTTTGCGGTATTATTTGTTTGACGATCCAATAAATATGTAGGTAAGGCTTCACCATCATCAACTTTAGCATTTGGTGTCTTGATTTTACTTTCTTGATGAGCTTTAATCTTCTTCTTCATGGCAACTTTTTCAGCATATCGTTTCTTGGCAAATTGTTTGGCTCTCCAACCCTTCAAATTTTGTGCATCTTTGGCAATCCTATGACCTTCTCTAGCTTGCTTCTTACGTTGTCTCTCCTCATGATCTAATCGTCTCCCGTGTTTCTTTATATGTTGTTCAATATATTCGTTTTGAGGCATCGTTAATTAAAGGAAAAATCTTAGTGGTGTAGTAAATAAATTTTTTTTTTTTTTGTTCCCGTCTTTTAAGATGAGCTTCGATTTTTTTTTAAAAAAAAGTAAAGAGAATTACATAAACATTTCTTACTACTACTACAATATATCAAACAATGTCAGATATAGATACATTATTGAAAGATATAATAACATCAACGAAGTCCACCACATCCTCAGTGAATGACTTACTAACATTTCTTCAATCCAACACCTCACGTCCAGAACTAGTGGAGAACCTTTTAACGAAAACCACAGGATCATCATTAGAAGGTGTATCATTACTAGATTTGAAAAATTCATCTTTGGTATCGTATATTAATAATTTGGTGCTTATTGTATTGTCACATTTAGAAAGAATGGATGAAGATACAAGTGATGGGAAATTGGATGCTGTTAAACGAAGTATTGTTCAACGTGTTGCTTTGGAAAAGGGAGTTCGACCATTAGAGAAGAAGATTAATTATCAATTGGATAAGATGATTAGGGCATATGGAAGAATGGAACAGGATGAGATTAAAGCAGAACAGAAATTGAATGAAGAGAAGAGTGAAGATGATGAGGATGAGGATGATGATGATGAAGAGGAAGATGATCTGGAGGAAGATGAGGATGAATTAGCTTATAGACCTGATGCTTCATCATTTGCCAAGTTGGAAAAATCCAAAAAATCAACCACACAATCATCCTCTTTATCATCATCATCTGAGAAATATAAACCACCTAAAATTTCCGCCATGGCACCACCAACGGCCATGCCACAACAAGATATCGACAGTAAATCCACTGGAGGAAAGAATCGTAAATTACAAAGTATGGAAGAGTACTTACAAGAACAAAGTGATATGCCAATGGTTGAAGCGTCCGTGGGTTCAACTATCGTGGAACATGGTCGTGGTGGAGTAAAGACACAACATGATCGTAGAAAGGAACAAGAAATTCAAACATATGAAGAAAATAATTTCATTAGATTGCCTAATAATCAAACTAAAAAGACATTTAAAGAAAGACAAAGAGATATGCGTAATCAATTTGCTGGGGAAGATTGGTCGATGTTTAATAAAAAAGATGTGACTCGTGATGGAACATCAAGAAAGAGAAAGGCTACTACTGTTTGGGATAGGGTGAAAAAGAAGAAGGGTGATATGTAAAAGTTATAATTATTAGTTTATAGATCTTTAATGTAATATTCTTTATATTTCGGATTGGGAAATTATGAGCCGCACATGTATTTAACAACCAGCATAGGAAATTTCATAGAGCGAGCCGAGCCAGACAACCAAAAAAAAAACCCGCCTCCTCATTATTTCTCTCTCTCCCTTTCCCACTCCTTTTTCTTTAACAAAGTAATGATGAAGTTATTGACATCAATTGCATTAATTGCATCTATTATTTTAGCATTATTTTCGCAGAATGTGTTAGGTACAACTGACGTACCAGAAAACCCACCAATTACAAACACAGTATATTTTGATATTGAAGAAGATGGGAAATCAATTGGTCGTATAACCATGGGATTATTTGGTACAATTGTTCCAATAACTGTTGAAAATTTCAAAGTTTTATGTACTGGAGAATTAGGACCAAGTTATAATGGTACTGTTTTCCATAGAGTGATTAAAAATTTTATGATTCAATCTGGAGATTTTGAATATGGTCAAGGTTATGGTGGATATTCACCAACTCATGATAATGGGAAATTTAAAGATGAGAACTTTGAATTGAAACACGATAGAAAGTATCGTTTAAGTATGGCTAATGCTGGTAAAAACACAAATGGTAGTCAATTTTTCATTACTACTGCTTTGACCAATTGGTTAGATAATGCTCATGTTGTTTTTGGTGAAGTCTTGGATGGGAAAGATGTTGTTGATTATATTGAAAGTGTAAAGACAGCAAGAGGTGATCGTCCACTTAAAGAAATCAAAATTGTGGCTGCTGGTGAATTGAAAACAGATGGTGAAGAAGAAGCTCCAGCTAAAGATGAACTTTAGTTCCATTTTTACATATATATATATACAACTGTATATTTTTTTTAAGTCTGTTCCGTATTTACTTTTAATCCCAACGATTCAAGTGTACTTCCCTTACCGTATAGTGGAATCTCATCAATGTATAATTGTTCATTATTATTCGCAGCATCACTCAATAATGAATCAAAAGCCGCACTTGAAACTTCAACACTCGAGGACATATTATTATGGTTGGATACGGTGCTTGGAACAGTAGTTCCCAGAGGAGTCGTCAATGTGATAGGAGTCATGGTATTCATCCCTGTCGTTCTTCCCACACTTGCAGCTAATTGCAGCGTCTTTGTCGATGAAGAAGTACCATGAATAGAATTATTATATGAATGACCCCCATCTGAAATATGATAACTTGTCATTTCATTCAACAAATCCGTAGAATTCTTAATTGATAATATACTAGCCAATAACCTTGATGATAAAACATCATAAATTTTCGGTGCTTGATAAACATTTGCTCCAATTATATAATAATCTTGTAATGTGATTGCATTGGTTGGATCCAATCTTCTTTGTTTTCGAACTATCCAAAAATCAGGCTCTTTAGTATATGCAATTATGAATTCAACACCTGTCATTTCAGTCAATCGAGATTGGAAGTATTGATGGAATGATATGCCCATGGGGATCTGGATTTGTTGATATTGGAATTGCATCATTAATACTTGATTGTTGGATGTACGGTCGTAAAAGGGCGATAGGGTGAAGTATTCTAATACATTGTTTGTATTTAGTCCTCTTTCTTGTATAAACTCAGGCGATTTCCATTGTATTTCATCTAGTGATTCCATTGTGTGTTATAAGGTATGTTAAACTGACATGTACGTAATTTGGAGGGGATTTTTTTTTTTTTTGTCCCAAATGGGTTTTATTTTTCAAGTCGTGAATCTGGAATTTTTAAACGCAAGTTACTGCGATTGACTTATCTTCAACGCTATTTTTTTTTCAATTCCTTGTTCTTACATTATCCTAAACGATTTGTTTCACGAAAACTATTTGAATTGACTCTCAAGGGGCTTCACTTTCGATTTTCTGAAGATTGAGTAAGGAGGAGTCTAATTGTCTCGGTAGTGTATTATTTTTCCAAGCAATTTATTTATCAATTGTAATACGTTCATGTAGCAGTCATAATGTTTAAAATCTTAATAGTGTTGGTATGCGATTCAGCCAGTGGTGTCTAATTTACTTATATATATATATATAGATTTGCAGAACCTTTATCTCATTATCTATTGCCTGTAAAGAATATGCCGACTTGCAATCATATGCTGTAAGTAAGAAGTGTTATCTTTAGGTTTAGATAGAGCAGCTCAACAGACAAAATGCCGAGGCCGGAGATGCCAACAAGAATTTTTCATAAATAAATCATGTATTAATAAAATAAAACAGAATAAACTAATCAATTGCTATATAGCATCCAGAGAATGAAAAGGGGGGTCTATTAAAACTAGCTTATTTGTTAACTTTGTTGAAGTATTCTTTAGATTCAGCAACACTTGGTTTGATGGTTTCATCACCTGGGTGCCAGTTAGCTGGACAAACTTCACCGTATTTTTCAGTAAATTGGAAAGCTTCCAATAATCTTAAAGATTCATCAACTGATCTACCGACTGGCAAGTCATTGATGGTGATTTGTCTCAAGACACCCTTTGGATCAATCAAAAAGATACCTCTCAAGGCAACACCTTCTTCTGGAATCAAGACACCGTAATCTTTGGATAAGGAATGGTTGGTATCAGCCAAAACTGGGAAATCGACTTTACCAATACCACCATCTTTTCTGGCGACATTGGTCCAAGCCAACCAAGTGTATTCTGAATCGGTAGAAGCAAATAAAACTTGAGCATCCTTTTCGGCGAATTTCTTAACGGCATCGGAGTAAGCAATGATTTCAGATGGACAAACAAAAGTGAAAGCCAATGGAATGAAAGCTAAAATAACCCATTTTCCTTTGTATTGTTCTAAAGAGACTTCTTCAAAGACACCATCAACGACGGCGGTTTTCTTGAAAGCTGGAGCTGGTTGTTGGACGACTGGAGCCATTGTTTGTATATATATATATTAATTGTGTAATTGATTGAATACCAATGAAGGGCAAAAAAGAATTCCAAAAAATAAAATGAAAAAAAAAAGAAGTTGGGCAGGAATGTTTGACAGATTATATACTTTTTTTTTGCCCCTCTGGGTGCGCATATGATATGGAACGCACTGTGGCACGTCCTTGATTTTCCGATAAATTATATGCAGGCATCGGTTTTCGTCGTTCATTGGTGAAAAAAAATTCTTAGTGTACGCGTATATGCAGTACATTGTAAGAGATCTAGATTCTAGGTCCAATGAATTGATTTGTAATGAAACTTCTGGTCAATTTTCTTGTTCAACTTTTCTTTAATTTGTAACCATAACCTGTTATTGTAATTGTTTCACAAAAGGTAACAATCGATCGAAGCAAGATCAATATTATGATATATGAGTATTTATAAAACGCCAGGCCATTTTTTTGTTCCGATATAACAAGTTGAATCGCATCGCATTGACATCACCGGCTACCGGCGCCGCCACTCAAGTCTCCGTTTTGCTATCCCACGCGTTCTTGATCTAGATTTATAGTTTGCTTATAGTGTGCAAAGATAATTTGTAATATGTCGAATTACGCAACTGTTTAAGAAAGTCTTAATTAATTGCGTTAATTCTTCTTATGAAAAGTTACATCATCAAGTTGAAGAATTAGAATAGTATTTTCAATTGTGAAAGGCAAAACTGCAAGAAATCGGTATATATTTTATACTTTCTATACCTGTGTGATTACGAATACTTGTCGTATTGTCAGGAGTGTACTAAATTAATTGCTCGATATTCAAGCTTTGCTTAAATCATATTAAAGAGTGTAATCTCGTAAAAAGGCTTCTGTTCAGCTGATATTGACTAAAACTTTTAACAATTGTGTTCTTTCATGAAAACCAAAGTAGTTTAATCCTCTATTAAAATCCACAGTTATTTAATGAGAAAATTCCTTAATCACGTGATCTAAAAGCTAGTTCTGTAGGGCGAATTACGCAATTACGATGAAATCAGTGAACTCGGACCCGTGATGTTAGTTTAGAATTCTTTTAATGTGTTTTACTCGACCATCGGTAATTTTCAAGTGTTGATTGTAAAATAATTTTGTTGTGGCCTAACAAATCATGAAAAAGTAATCCAATCAAAGTATTGGTTGCAAATCTGATTTGATCAAAAATCAATTGGCTGTTAGTTCAAAAATTCCTAACAACTCTGCAATCAATCGTTTCAGTGAGCTACCTTTTGTATAATTGATATACCGTTCAGCTCACACTATCTATGTTCTATTCGTATTATCCTACTCTTACTTACAAATATTAATAAACACGCAAAAATATAATTATTTAAATATAAAAATAAACCCTAAAGATATAAAATATAAAATGTAAAATAACTCTATAATAACAATAATCGAAAATAAAACAATATGTCAACGAAGAAAATATAACGAAATAATGAAATGAAATTTTTATCATTACAAGAAAAATGATAATAAAATTAACCATGCAGAATAAGTAACAATTGAACCAGATGCAGCATATGTAGAAATAGCTGGTGGGGTATTAGTTGAAGTTCCAACTTGTTGACTTAAAGTGATTGGTTGGAATGAAACAGTATTCTGACTAATAGTAGCAACAGGAACACCAGTAATGACAGCTGTTTTAGTTTCACTCTTTGATTGGGAAACTACAGTATTTGTATTGAACTTAGGATCAGCACCGCTAGTAGTTGGAATTGATACAGGATCACCACTTGATCCAATATTACCATCGGCACCAACTGGATTATCTACAGTCTTGAAACCAGTTGGAGTAGAAACATTGTTACCATTTGAATCTGTTTTGCTGATTTTATCTGGAGATCCAACGGTTGTAGTCAATGGCACAATCTTATCTTTTGAAGTAGTTCCAATAATATTATCAGGGGACCCAGTAGTAGTGGTGGTATGGGAGGTGGTAGTGATGCTGGTGTTGATTGATACATGGTTGTTTGAATCTGATGGATGTGATACAATTGTTGCAATAGGTTGGGGAATTGTTGATGGTTGTTTGGTGGTTGATGCTGTTGTAGTTGACGATCTTAATTCAGGATCTGCCAATGTAGTAGTTGTAAAAGCACCAGATGAAGATGATGAACCATTATCTTTGGAATTGGTAGTTGAAGAACTGTGGGTTGTGGTTTCTGGATCAGGATCTGTGGTAGATGATTTTGAATATTGACCTTGAGAATTTTCTTTAGTCGTCGAACTAATCGTTGAATAAGAATCTGAGATTCCAGTAACAGATGAATTGATAGTCAGTGTGATTTCTGAAGCACTTGTTGTAAAAGTAGAAAGAGTGCTCGATTCATTGCCAGTGACCGGATCATTATCAGTAGTTGGATCATTATCAGTTGTAGAATAAGTACCAGTAGTTGGATCAGAAGTGACAACCAGTGACCAGTCTGTAAAAGTAGAGCTTGATTTCCCAATATCTTTTGAAATAGTGCTAGATGAATCATCTTGATCTTGACTTGAGTACCAACTTGAAGTTGACAGCAATGGAGTTGAGATGACCAGTTTCATTGTTGCAGGGTCACTTGATGATGAAATAGATATCAATGGATCAACCTTATGAGTTGGAGCAGGGCCAGATATTGAAGTACTAGTTCCATAATTTGTGTCTTTCGAACTCGAATGAGTAGGTGCTGGGTCTGACCAAGAACCACAACCGTTAACACCATCACGACGACAAAATGTAAGTGAACTTGTTTGTGAACCATCATTTACAAAAGTAGAAGTGGAAGACAATAAGATGGTAGGATCAGCAGGATCTGGCACACTTGTAACCGAGGAAACAGAAATTGATGAATCTAATGATGTTGATGAAAGCAATATAGATGTTGGTGGAGAAATAGTTGTATTAACATAATGTGGACGTGAAAATGAAACAATACTGCTTGATGGACTCTCTGTAGCATCCGAAGATAATCTGACTGATGAAATATACAATGTTGAGAACGTTGATGAAATAACACTACTAGTTGTGACTTCAGTAGAAATGATTTCACTTGAGGAAGTGTCAGTTGTAGAAACAGCACCAGTTGAAGAAGTTGTTGCAGAAACAATATCACTTGAAGAAGTCTCAGAAGTATGAGCAGCATCACCAGAGGAAAATTCAACGGAAGAAACAGTATCACTTGAAGAAACATCAGTTTGAGAATCCATGGAAGCTATATTAGAACTCGATTCATTATCAGAAATTGATGGTGACAGGGTACTCCAGCTTGATTCAATACTACTAGAAGCCATTTCACTTGAAACAATAGATGCAGAATCTGATTGGATTGGTTCGGTTGAAGAAGATAACTCTGATGATTCAGAAACTGTAACTGAAACTGTTGAAGCCAATTCTGAAGATTCAATTGAGGAAGTTGCTAAGTCTAATGATTCACTTGAAGATAATAACACAGTTGACTCTGCTTTAATGGAAAAAGAAAGAACTGAAGATAACAGCTCTGATGACTCAGAAGTAATTGATGAAACTGCATCAAATGAAGATTCAAAAGTGGTTGATGAAACTAAATCAAATGAGGAATCAGATGTTGGTGAAGCTGGATCAGATGAAGATTCAAAAGTGGTTGATGAAGCAAAATAAGATGAAGATTCAAAAGTGGTTGATGAAACGGGATCAGATGAAGAATCAGATGTTGGTGAAGCTGGATCAGATGAAGATTCAAAAGTGGTTGATGAAGCTAAATCAGATGAAGATTCAATAGTAGATGATGAAGCTGAATCAGATGAAGATTCAAAAGTGGTTGATGAAGCAAAATCAGATGAAGATTCAAAAGTGGTTGATGAAACGGGATCAGATGAAGAATCAGATGTTGATGAAGCTGGGTCAGATGATGATTCAATAGTAGATGAAACTGGGTCAGATGATGATTCAATAGTAGATGATGAAACTGGGTCAGATAATGATTCGGATGATGCTGAAGATTCAAAAGTGGTTGATGAAACGGGATCAGATGAAGAATCAGATGTTAATGAAGCTGGTGCTGGTGATGATTCAATGCTAGATGATGATGATTCAAAAGTGGTAGACGATGATTCCTCTGAAATGGTTGAGACTAAATCAGATGACGACTCAATGGTAGATGAGACTGAGTCAGATGATTCCGAAAATTCTGTTGCTTGAGCAGCAAGCGACCTTGAAATGTCTATATCACTGGAAGACCAGAAACTCAGTGATTCCGAAGCAGAAGATGAATACAATTCATATGTTGAAGAATCAGAAATAGACTGTGAATATGGTTCCTTAACAACAACAGAGTCAGTACCCAATGGACCAGTAGTAAAAGTTTCAGTAGTGCCAAATGATTCCGACCAGAATTCAGTAGTAGTATAGGTTGGATTATGAGGTTCCTTAACAACAACAGAGTCAGTTCCCAATGGACCAGTAGTGAATGTTTCAGTAGTTGCAAATGATTCAGACCAGAATTCAGTGGTAGTGACAGTTGGATTATATGGTTCTTTGACAATGACAGAATCAGTACCCAATGGACCAGTAGTAAAAGTTTCAG
>JAKTVG010000481.1:0-17609 GCA_030557085.1 Candida gigantensis
TCAACCACAATAAATGTTGACGTTAGTCCAGCAATGAATAAAAATGCAAACTTGAAAATGCTTTTAACTAGATTTTTGAAAGATGATGGGTTTTACTTTCAAGAATTATTACCGTTTTTCAAAGATTTAGAAAAGCAATTGGATGAAAATACTTTTGACAAACATTGGTATCAGTTTATTGGTTCTTCTGCATGGTTGGAACAATATGGTGTTCATTTAATGATATCCAGAATAATTTATACTGATACAGACCAAGGAAATCCAAAACTTTCATTGGCTTATTTACAAGTTTTTGACAGAAGCTGGAACGAATTAGATAACGTTGAATTAATTGTTCCTAATGATGAAGCTAGAAATGATGAAAATAAATACAAATCCATTTATTACCCTGATTTTGCTCATATCCCATTGTATCACAATATAGAACAAACTGGTGGTAGATATTATGGTATTGAAGATCCTAGAATAGTCATGATTAAGAATCCAAGTGGGTATGATGAACCAGTAATTATTTACAATTCTCATCATCGTAAAATTCTGGAAACAAAATTTGAAAATGATGGTGAAGGAAAAGTCAATTTTAATAGTTTCCGTTCTATTTTCATGGGTCATTTGTGGCAATCACAAATGGGTAAAATTAACCTTGAAGAATTACCAGATGAAAAATCCAAGAAAAACGAGTATATCAAAATTAAAGAACTTGTTAAACCAAATAATCAACGTAATGGCCAAGAGAAAAACTGGGCATTGTTTTTGAATAATGCCGAGAGATTGGAGCAAGGATACGATTCTCATGTTTATTTCGTTTATCAATTTAAAAACTTGAAGATTTTGAAATGTCCAATATTGAAGAATGAAAATTGTGAATGGGAATATGAAGCTGATGATTATAACGGTGCCGGGTTGTTCCATGGAGGTACTGAATTCATGAATATCAACCAAGTGTTGAATGAATATGATTATCCAGAGTTGGAAACAATTAAAGATTTAATACCAGAAGGTCGTGAACTTTGGTTTGGTTTTGCTAGAGCGGTGATGAAACACTGTGGATGTGGTGACAACATGTATCGTCCAAACTTTGTTGTGTTAATGAAAGACGGGCTTGATTACAAAATAGTATACACTTCACCATTTGTTGGTTTAGGAATTGAAATATTGCCATGGTGGGAAGATAGAACATTATGTGACGGTAAGAATTTGATCATTCCAAATGGACTTTCAACTTGGACCATTGAAAAAGACCAATATAATGAAAATAAATTTGTTGACCATTTAGCATTTACAATTTCGAGACGTGATGCCACTGTTGATGTTGTTTATATGAAAGGATTGTTAAATGCTTTACTACTTGGTGGTCCATCTCAACATTTATTGGAAGCTGATCAAACTGGGTTTAAAAAGGATACAAATATCGACTGTGCATTGAAAGATTCAGATAAATTCTGTAAATTATATGCTGAAAACTTTAAAATTACTGAAGAGTTTGCAAATAAAGAGAAAGAAGAAGCTGAAAAGGCAGAAAAAGAAAAAAATAACAAAAAGATATAAATACGTACCAATGTGTATATAATAATATAACTAGTATACCCGCTACAAAAATCCAAATGGTATTAAAGAACAATGTAGTTATATTGAGTTCGGATATAATTACACTGTAGTAATGCGGATTCAGGGAAATTGGTGATTTATAATTCATCCGACAAGGGATGGGATGTATAACCTTATATTTGATAATTGCATACTAGGGTTTGATAGAAAATCTTGGCCTTTGTATAATTGACCAATAAAATTGACTCATTATCTAATCAGTTGTAATTAGGGAGTGGGGAGGAGCAGTCATGTATTTCAATTAGACTTTGTGCATTTAAGGAACGAAAACCAATGAGTATTTCACTTACATTGGGTAACTCTAGGTGCCTTGAGATAGTATGTCTAGGTCTTCTATATATGCATTTTGCATTGGAGGTGTGAGTGGTGAACGTGGTTGATCCCTTAGTTTGTCTAACAGATTAGTTAGATAAGATTTATCAGATAAAATATTTTTTTGGTTGGTGATGATGGAACAATAGATGCTGGTTGACAATTCTACTTTTCGCCGAGCCGTGTTTTCCCCCCTACTTTTTTATTGCACCCATTATCTACTCCACTTGTTGTTTGTGGATGACAATTGCTTTGATTTCTATCCGTATGACCATTCCATGTGAAACGTAAAACAACGGGCTTACAATTGAAATGCTTGTTAAAAAAAAATATCTTTATTAAACCTATAATTACCTATATAAAATTTCGTGATCTAAAATCAAGAATTAAAAAGTTGCCCCAAAAAGTTTTTATTTTTGTATCTATATTACCTCTCTCTATCTATTTCAAATTGGTAAAGTCAGTTTCACCATCTCTAGAACCGTCACAGACAGCATTAGCACCACAAGTACAAGACCCTTTTGCTCTTTTACCACACGCACAAGCATTTTTAGAAGCTGGAACAACGTTTTCAGCTTTAGCTTTGGAACAATTACATTTCAATGCTGGCATTTTACCGCATGAACAAGTTGATTTTTGAGCACAGACACAATTAGAAGCAGAACAAGCCATTATTAAATATTATTTGATATATCGTTACTAAATTGAAAAAAGAAAGTATAGTTTGGTTAAAAAAAAAAAAAGAGAAGTCTTGGAATAGAAAAGTAGAGGGATTTCAACACATATTTATACCCCAAGAAATTTTTTTTACTTGGATTTTCTACATTGTTGATAATGCTATTGTTTTTCGGATTTGGCAATGCTGCAACTCAAATGTTGTGATTTGCAACTCCAGCCCCAAGAAAATTATTAGTGAGGAGGCAAATGGAAATGGAATAAATCGGAAATTAGCTGATAATTATTACTTTGTGTCAAGAAATGATTTTATATGCAGGTTGCATAAAATATTCCAGCCAATCAAATGGATCATATTTGTAATGCTTACTGTTTATCACGTGACACATTACATAATTTATTGGTGATTATGTAATAATCTATTAGTCATCTGTCAATATTGGTATTATTTTTTTTTTTTTTTTTTGCACCCATTTTTTGATGTCTTTCCTCGAGCATTGAAGGCGGAGTTGCCACTGACAACGATCAGAGGATGTGGATCTACTCATTTAATAGAATAATTTGTGGTTTTACAATATTAAAAATTACATACTAAAAATTACCAAACTAAATAGATTTTTACTTTCTTGTCAAATTTTTCCACCTTTCTCTAAATGGACCTAAATCAGCTGTCGAATTTCCCGTTAGATCTTTAGATAAATCTTTGGTCACCTCAGTAGTTTCTATCGTTATATCTTTGACTATTTCACTGGTGCCGGATTTTCCTCTGATCAGTGATATTGCTTTTTCATAAATTTCATTGAATTTGGTTGAATTATCTTGATTACCAGTTTGATTACCAGTTGAGAAAAATGTCGTTGAATTATTTGACTTTTGTTGATCCCCATGATCTAAAAATACATTTTCCAAATCATCATGCCCACTTAATTTTCTCCTCTTTTCAGATGATCTAGGTGTTGCTTGATTCGACCGTTTACTTGCACTTAAATCTATAGTATGCAACTCAGGTAACGGTAAAGGTCCATCCTCTTCGGAGCTTCCACTGTTTTGTTCCACCACAAACTTATGATTATCTGATCCTAATTGTGGTGGAGGCGTTATATTATCATCTTCATCCGATAAATTGGAGTTGTTGCTCAATAGACTATTGACAGACGATCCACTTAACCGCGAGTATTTCAGGGTATTCGGGAATCTCTGAAGACCTGGTGCTTCAAGCTGCGGTATTGGACCCACACCTAATTTATCTTGTTGATTGCTTTGTTTAATTGGTGATGACGAAATATATTTAGGTGTATCACTGCCAATTTCAGATCGTAACACTGGGGGTTCAGGTAATATAGGTGAGGAATTCAACATATTTTCAATTCTACTTGACCTGCTGTCACGTACGGGTGTCTTTAGTTTCCTAGGTGATATCGAAACTCGATGGTAGGTATCCAATGATTGTCGTATTGTATGTATTCTAATTGGCGATTCATTCAATTGACGGCGTGGCAGTGATGTTGCAGCTCGTGTTTCAGCGGACAAAGCAGGTGGTTGTAAAGACAAACTGTCTGACAATTTAGTAATGTCTCTATTTGGTGCCAAAGTCGAATTGCCACGTTTTGGTGGTGAAAATTGTATGGATTTCATCGAAGGTTTTGTATGCTCTGTTGACCAAGTAGGTGTGTCATTATCTGCTGCTAGATGCTTGAGATTTGGTTTTTTGAATTTAATTTCAGGATCCTTATTTACTTGTTCCACGTCTTCATTTTCTTCAGGATCCACTAGTAAGAAGTTCTCTGTACTAACTTCATTGATTGGTTCAACATAACTATCCAATTCAACATTGGCAGATTGTTCAAAAAAATGCTTCCAAAATCCAGTATTCTCCCAAACTTTCCAACTTTGTGCTGCATATTCTTGTATCATAGGTTTGAGTTTATCATTGATCACAGTGTTTGCTCGTGATATATTTTTATCAATTTCTTGAAGAACAAATGTGATATCTTGATCTAGTTGTTCATGGATTTGTCTTGCTGGTAAATTGGATTCCGGTAATGTCGCATTAACAGCTGATTTTCTTCTTGAAGATGTTGGAGCAATGGAGTACCGTTTCATGGTGATGGGGTGAAGGGGCTTTCTTGTAAGTGATAAACTATTTGTTGTGGTTTTACGAAAAATTGGTTGTAATAATTTTCTCATCTTTACGTGTATTGTTATATGCAGTCCAAGTCTTGTCGCGCTCCAGATTTTTTGTTTTCCGACTAAGAAAATCGATTTCCGTGCGAGAACGGGACTGGTCATTTTTTCGGTGGTAGCAATCTTTATCGAACCCCTTAATTTGTTTTTTGAATTACAAACATACCCTTTTTTATCTCATCCAACCACATCCCTAATGATTGTTGCAGCGCTAAGAAGACAAGTCAAGTTGAAAAGACTACCAATTGCACCGATGCAGTTGGGGCGGTATTACTCCACAGATCTTGAGAAGTTGAAGAGAGAATCTGACAGTACTGAAACGGATAAGTCAGCATCAACAACAGGTGTCATAGACAAAACACATAGTGAAGTGTTATTATACTACGATTACATTTATCCATTCACAACATCAGGAAGTATAATAAAACAGTATTTATCAAGATTTAGACTCTCGTTGAGTAGAAGCCACGATATTGATAAGTTAAAACAAAAAGTATGGGACCTCTCATCGCCTTTGCCATCAGCTGCCAAGATCACCGAGTTCGTTCCATTGAAGAGAGATTGTGGAGCATTTGTTAAATTCAAGTACCCTCCAGATGTACCAGCTTCCGAATTTATTGAGACCATACGTGACAATGTTCGTAAAAATGAGGAGAATCGTATAGATGCCAATTTCATAACCAAAGCTATCAACTATGTTTGGAGTACATATCCAAATGTTTATTCTGTAAAGGGTACACCTTGGATTGAAGATTTACGTCGGTTCCCAAGTCCTAAATTGTGTGTTAAGTTTGAGGGCGAACCTTTAACCGAGGAAGAGTTGTATGTGTTATTTCGAAGATATGGTTTAATTAATGATATCCAACCGGGGTCAACCGAAGCAATTATTGATTTCCACAGAACTAGAGCAGCTATATGTGCCAAGCATTGTATTACAGGTATGCTGTTGAATGGAGGCAAAACTGTGCTCCATATCCAGTATGTGAAGATTCAGAGATCAAACTTCTTGGTCCTGATAGTTACCAACCATACAAAAATTGCTATTCCCATCCTTATTGCTCTCTTGGCAACATTTGCTGTGTTGATTTTTGATCCAATCAGAGAATGGTTCATTGAGTACAAAATACTTCATAGTAGAAAAGTGTTAGATCAATTCAAGGAAAGCAAATGGTTTAAATATTTTTACATTCCTTATAGAACAATTGTTGATTGGGCATACACCAGCTACGATTATCTTGACAACCAATTACATGAAGTTACTGGACATAAAGCAACAGATGAAGAAGGCAGCATAACGGGACAATCAGTTCGCGATTTGAAGAATGAGAGCAATATGTTCTGGATAGAACGTTATGAGAAGTCCAAACAACTTCAATTATGGATTATGGAGAATGCGAATACGTTTATTATAGTTAAAGGTCCTAAAGGTTCAGGCAAGGAAGAGTTTGTGTTGGATCACACTTTAGGTTCTGATGAAAAATTGAATGCGAAAGTTTTAGTGATAGAATGTGACCAATTGGGGAAGGCAAGAACTGATACGAATTTGATTGACATCACTGCATCTCAGTTGGGATACTTCCCTGTGTTTACATGGACAAACTCAATTGCCCAATTTGTCGACTTGGGAGTGCAAGGGTTAACTGGTCAGAAGTCTGGGTTGAGCGAGAGCAAAGAAACCCAAATCAAAAACATGTTTCTGCTTTCTACACAAGCAATTAGGAAACTCACCAATGGAGAGTATCAGAAATATGTCAAGAGTGTAGAACGAAGAAACAATAGATTGAAGAATGATGAGAAAATTGAGGTTCTTAAGGAAGAAGACTTTTTGCAGCAACATCCAGAATCGAAACCAATTATTGTATTGAATAATTTTACTCGTCGTGCTGACGTACAACTGAACGATTTCATAAATCCGTTGATTGCAGACTGGGCATCTGGTTTAGTTCAAAATAATATTGCACATGTTATATTCTTGACTTCCGATTTCGGTTCGATCCTGCTTTTGAATGACGCGTTGCCAAATCAAGTGTTTAAAGATATTTCACTCTCTGATGCTTCCATAGGTAGCTCAAGACAATATGTATGTGATGTATTGAAAGTCAACGATACAAGTCTGTTAGATCAATGTCTTGAACCATTGGGTGGTAGAATGTTGGATTTGCAATCATTTATTAGACGTATAAAATCAGGAGAAGAACCAGAAGAAGCCATTGAAGAAATGATTAAACAAGCAGCTGAGTTGATAACTACTTTTTTCTTGAGTAACTATCACAAATTTGGAGCTGGTGATACGACTTGGAACCCATCGCAAGTATGGTTGATTATGAAAATGTTGAGTAAGTCTGATACAATCAGTTTTGCCGACTTGATTAAATCGCCGTTGTTTAAAATTTCCAAAGAAACAATGGAGATATTGACAACTTTAGAGAAATATGATTTGATTTCATTGAAACGTGACAAGGGTGTATTGGAGAAGATTTCAACAGGGAGACCATTGTTCAAGGCTGCGTTTACAAACATTATTGGTGATGTAAGAATTTGGAAGCTTTATGAAACTGAGTACGTGAGCACTTTGATTGGGATTGAAGTTGCCAAGATCCAGAAGATGGAGGACGAATTGGAAAAGATTTACAAGATTGGTAAAGTTGATGGCAGAATTGACTACTTGTCCAAAAAGATTGATAGTTCAAATAGTAAGATTTTGGATTTAGAGAAACAAACTGCAGACATTGCAAGCTACACTGGTCAACCACAAGGTAAATCGACTTGGGGATTCAAATTTTAAATATAAACTCTGCTGTGTTCTTGTATATAGTGTACATAGGTTGGTCTAATAGACACGTTTCGAGCATTTCGAATTACTTTCATATTTCTCTAGATATCCTGCACTAGATATCCTGCACTAGATATCCTACACTAGATCACCGCACAATATTGCAACCATTGTATTACTCTTCAGGGATTAGATTTGACGAGTGGATACGAAAGATTTTTGTGCTATGGTTTTGTGGTTATTATTAGAAGTAAGTTGCCCAGCAAAAATGATGGCAGTGAAGAGCTGGGTGTAGTAAAACTATTAAAGTTTTGAGAATAATAATCTTGTCGATGAAGTCCAGAATGTTTACCAGGTACCTTGCATTGTAAAATGTTCATTTAGACCATTTGCTAGAAAACCATCGAGGTATCAGCAATATAGTTAAAGGGTTATCGCGAAAATGGGCGTGGTGAAGCGCACCCCACGTGGTCTCAAATCGCTGGAAAATATATTTGTTAGCCGCTAATCTCATCGTGTAGTGCGCGATTGTTCAAATTTGTGATCTGGTCCAGTCACCACTTTTTTTTACAACCAAACTTCTTTTTACAACCAAATACCAATATAAAAACCATTCATCCAAACAAACTTTAAACAAAGCTAGCGATTGTATTATCAATGTTCTTTATAATAAGAACAAGAACAAACAAACTGGGAAGACTATTTGGTCTATTTTCTATTTTTGCAATTTAACGCTTGTCATTGGCAGCTTTTTTGTGTCATCAAGAAAATCTACTTGCAATTGTTTTTAAAATCTATTCTACTTAGATTGTTCGATTGCAGGTAATTAATATATGGAACAGGCACGTGCTTGATAGCTGCTTTCTTAATCTGAGACCAGATGTCCTTTGAATATGCCATATGTTAAAAGGTTGCTTCAACATACAAGATATATCGTTGTCACATAATCAATGGTGGAAAGGTCCAAGCATATTAACATTCAAAAAAATTACATAAGGTTACATCGTTAGATGGAGAGGAAGAGGTTAATAATACATATCAATAAAAATATTAGGACGATTTGGTAACAAAATTGCAGGCCCAATTTTTCAAAAAAAAAAAAAACCAGTATAAAAACCATCGCACATCTGCAACTTGAAATTATTACCAATTACACGTTGTTTAGCAATATACCATTCTTTTTAACTTTGACTTCAATTCAATTCAATCCCGTCAATTTTCATTAGAATTAAATTCAATTGGTCACTTTTTGGAACACTTTGGAAAGATCTTCTGGAACTAATACTGCTCATCCCATTCTAGTTCCATCCCCAAGCTTTTTTTTTGGTACAAAATTAAACCAGCATCGTGAGAATTGAGTGCGAGATAAAGCAATTTTTTCCCCTGCAATAAATTGTTCAATTTTTTTTTTTTAGATTTTTTAATAATAAATTTGATTAATTGCAACATAAAAAAAAATCCATCCAATTATTAGTTATTTTAACTTAACCAAAAGCTTAATTTATTATTTTCGTTTATTTAGTAAAATCTCCTTCCCATAGATTCCACTTTTCCCAATTGTTAAATTTTCCCCCTCGAGAAAACCAGACGAATATAAAGTAATGTCATCTAGTGAAATCCCATCCTCTCTACCAAAAACAAAGACAGCTGCACCATCATCAAGTGAAACCAAGATGTTGTTTGGTACCAAATTAGACCATGAAATTTATCCCCCATGGAAAGACTACTATATTAGTTATACTCAATTGAAAAAATCATTGAAAGAAGGTGTTATCCTTAAAAACAACTGGACTGATAAGGATGAACAGAACTTTGTCAGTGCTTTAGATGAAAACTTAGAGAAGGTATTTGGTTTCCAACATAAGAAATTCGATGAATTAAATGAAGAGTTGAATGACTTACAACAACAGACTGAAAAAACTTCTACTTTCAACCTTGAATCTTTCCTGAAAAAATTGGACAAGGTCTTGGATGAAGCACAGAACTTGGAACATTTTCAAAGATTGAACTATACTGGGTTCATTAAGATTGTTAAGAAGCATGACAGATTGCATCCTGAATATTCAGTCAAGCCATTGTTGAATGTTAGATTGAAGAAATTACCTTTCCATTCCGAAGATTATTCCCCATTGTTGTATAAAGTTGGTACCTTGTATCAATTTTTGAGAGATAATTATGAAGTTGATCAATCTTTGTCAAAATTATCTTCTTTCAACGAAGGTGCAACCAATGGTGAATTCCAATCATTCAAATTTTGGGTTCATCCAGACAATTTGATGGAAGTTAAAACTACCATCTTAAGACATTTGCCTGTTTTGATTTACAATGCTGCAAACAGGGATGGTGACGATGATGATGACGACGATGATGACGACGAAGAAGAAGGTGAAAGTAATAAACATATTACTGGTGGCCAAACAATCAACTGTTTATACTTGGATAACGAACATTTTGATCTTTACAACCACAAATTGACTAAATTGAACAATTCATCTACTGTCAGAATCAGATGGGTTGGTAAGTTAGCTGATAAACCAAAGATTACTATGGAAAGAAAGAGCTTTGATGTTAATTCCAACTTTTTCGTTGATGACAAGATTGAATTGAAGCAGAAATACATCAATCAATATGTTATTCAAAAGGAAGTTCCTAAAAAATTGGTCAAATTAAATGATGCCAACTCAGTTCAAAAATTATTGGAATTTGTTAAAGAATATAACTTGCAACCTATTTTGAGAACCACTTACAATCGTACTGCTTTCCAAATCCCTGGTGATGACAGAATTAGAATCATCATCGACTCAAATTTAACTTTTATCAGAGAAGATTCTTTTGATTCTCAATTACCAATTAGAGATCCTCAACAATGGCACCGTTTGGATTTGGATAATTCCAAATCTCCTCAACAATTTTTAAGAAAGGGAGAATTTGTGAAATTCCCATTTTCAACAATGGAAATCAAAATTAAGAAATCATCTGCCAAAAACTTTAAAAAATTACAATGGGTCAATGAATTGATCAACTCTTCTTACTTGGTTAAAGAAATTCCAAACTTTTCCAAATTTATTCATGGGGTTGCCTCGTTATTTTTAGAAGATGATAAGTTGGATAACATTCCTATGTGGTTTAACGAATTGGAAGGTGACATTAATGATGATTTGCCAAAATTACCACTGAAGATTAACAATGAAGGAATTACCGAATTAAGTAACGATAAGAATTTGGCTAAATTTAAATCTATGCTTCTTAATAGTAAGACTACTAATATCCAACCAAGATCAGCTTCTTTCTCAGGCTCATTGATATACACCAACGATGATGAATCCGGTAAACCAAGATTTGAAACCATTGAAGAGGATATCGGAACTGACACCAATGGTGCCACTGGTGCTAAACAACCATTATCAACTAGAGTGACTACCGATGATCAATCATCTGATTTTGATGATGATGACGATGATGACGAAGATGAAGAAGACACCAGAAGAGCCAACCCATTAGTTAGAATTATGAATTTCCCAAGTCAATTTTCAAAATTAGCTGATGTTGATTCAGAAGACGAAGAAATCGACTTACCAGCTGGTGTGACTAAACCAGATCAATGGATTAAGAATATGGGCCCAATTAAGATTGAACCAAAAGTTTGGTTAGCTAATGAACGTACTTTTAACAGATGGCTCCACGTGACTACATTATTATCGTCATTGACTTTTATTATCTATTCATCTACCAAAGACTCCAATTTTGAAGGTTTGAGTACTTATTTGGCTTACTTTTATTTTGCATTGACTTTGTTTAGTGGTATTTGGGCATATTATATTTTTATGGAAAGAAGAAAGATTATTTTGGAAAGATCTGATAAACATTTAGACAACTCATTTGGTCCTTTGGTAATTGCATTTGGATTGACAGTTGCATTAATTGTCAACTTTGCATTTGGTTGGAAGAAACTAGACTTGTCAAAGAATGATGAATTTTACAAGACTAATCCAATTCAAAAAAGTGTTCACGAATTTGTTGTTAGTTTGGTCAGTTAAAGTAGATGTTTTTTATCTAGTTGTTTATAAAGTTTGTTTTTTTGATTATCTTAGTTTTGTAAAATTTAATTCCATTTAAAGTAAAATTGGCAATGTTTGTTATAATAGTATAGATTAGTACTGGTTGTATTTTAGAGTTCATGCTCCTGCATATAAACGATGTGCACGTTACACGGTGTTGCTAAATATTACGTGAAAAATTTGGTACAGTGCGATTGAGAACAAAAAAAAAAGAGAAGTGGACAACAACGAACATAATTTTTGGGTTGTTCATTATCATCATTAATCATGTCGTTAAACATATCATTATACACTGTCTCTGCTGTTCTAATATTAGATAATGAGGGCAATAGACTATTTGCTAAATATTATAAATCATCATTAGGTGAAGATCCAAGCAATCAATCATCGAAATTTCCTCATCAATTAGAATCTCAACAACAACAACTTAGTTTTGAAAAATCATTATTCTCAAAGACTTATAAAGTCAATCAAGATATATTATTGTACGATAACCATTTGATTGCATACAAGCAAACCAATGATGTATTGTTGATTTTGGTCTCGCCATTGAATGAGAATGAAAGTTTGATTTATTCCACTATGAACAATTTATATGAAGCATTGGCCATATTATTAAATAATACCGTTGATAAACAAACAATTTTGGAGAAATATGATATGGTGAGTTTGGCAATTGATGAAACTATAGATGATGGGATCATTATTGAATATGATCCAGCTACGATTGTCAGTAGAGTTACTGGACCTCCTGCTGCTGGATACGATACAGTCAATTTGAAGAATATAGATATTAGTGAAAAGGGGTTATTCAATGCGTTGTCTTTTGCTTCTAAGAAACTAGGTGAAAGGTTACAACAAGGTTTGTAAGTGCATGGTAAATGTCGTTTTGTAAGTTTGGAAAAGAAAGTCACAAAAAATATACGATGTTGTGTTGCAATTAAACGGTTGGATTTTCCGTTTCAGGACTCCGTACAATTTGTAAGTGTAATGTATGTTCACGGATCAATGACTTTAGCAGTAAAATATACATGTATTGAACTAATTCTACTTGTTGGTCTCTCTGTAGCTGTTGCATCTTTTAAATGATCCGATCCTTTGTTGATTCATTCTGATCAACCAACTATTACCGAACTCTGTGTATGTGTTTCAAACATTCCATTAAAAGACATCACAGGATATAAACATATTGTGCATCTCTTTGGAAATTAAACCATGTTTACTAACCTTCCCCTACGATTCGGTAATCCAGATATTTCTCCGAAATTCTTGAGCATGAAAAAAATCACAGAATGATTCCAGACTTGATGTAGGTCTATGTTAAGAACAAAATTTCAGATTCTGTCTTGATCACCGTTCAACAGCTCTTTACTCAAAAGATATCTTCACTCCCCGCAATTTGTGAATAATTTAGACCTCAACGCATGAACTACTAGGCGATATTGAGACAGTTATGGAAGAAATTTATTTCAGCAATTAACCGTATTTTCGCAATTTTGAGACCCGTGATGCACGAAATCAAAAAAAAACATCACAATTGCGTGATTAAGTTTCAGTTAATTAACCTAAACGATGCATATATTGATTTATAGAACGTTTGGCCTAGAGGTGAATTGGTGTAAAATATACACACAGGTGCAGAATGAGAGGCGCTCCCAACATTTTTTATGTTGGTGGTAGTACCGGAGTTTGTGCAACTCACAACTCCATTCTTGACAATGATAAATTAAGTTTTGCAGTGTTTCTTTTTAGTTAGCAATGGATCTTCATTGGTTTTTATATTCTCGAAGATGATAACGATAGCCAACACGATGAGGGGAAGTAGATAAACGAACCATTCCCCAAGAGATATATCTCGGAGTTAGAGTAGAACATCGCAAAAACTTTCGCTTTGTCAATCGAATTAACACTGTACATTCTCGATACCTATTCAGGTATGCCAATCCTTCCTAAGTTTACCTGTGTTGCTCCTCTCCCCACCTTGTCCTCCACAACACTAAGATGCCGCGAACTAAATTGCGCAGGATTTTATGCACCCAGCACGGCTTAGCAAATGCAGGAAGGACGGTCAACCAATAGGAACTTCGGACTGAGAGTGCCCCCACGGAGCAAGAAGTAAGGAGCGTAAAACCACCCAACTTATTCTATTGTTACTTTTTGTGGCGCGTGGAGTTCACAGATGGGTGGACGGGGCGTAAGAAAAAGATCCTAGGAACAACTATAATCCGCTCTAGGAACGAAACATGTGGAAGTTAAAGAAAGAAGCTTACTTGAAAAGTAAAAAATTCTCTAGATCGTGTGAGCATTTATTGAAACATGTCTAAGGGGTCAGCTGACACTTTTTTGGGGGTCCCCCTTGGCAAGGCAACCATTAATTAATAGCAAGCGTTTGGGACCTGGTGGAAAGATGAACCCCACTTCCAATGAGGCTAATTAACTTGGGAAAAAGTTTCTTTTCCTCACAAAAGGAAAAATTTTAATCCTTTCTGCAGATACTGATCAGGAAAGCAAAAAAAAAAAATATCACCAATTAATCCGAGTTGCTTTGTGCAATAAAAAAGTTTTTCTGTTTATTCCCTCTTCAATATAGCTGGTCTATACCGTGTATCTCCACTTTACACAATTAGTCTAACTAGTGCATCGCATTGACTGTTCAATTTGCAGATCACTATAAATACCAGGCCATTCCCATATCAGTTTTCGCAACTTTTTTTTTTGCTTTTTTGATCTATCATCAGTAAATCTTACAACAAATTCCATAATGCTGTCAGATTCCATTGAAAAAACAACATCTGGTTTGTTTGGCAATGATGTCAATGACCAAACCAAAGAAATGAAGCCAAAATACGAGCATGAAGAAGGGTTAGAATTTGGTTCCGAGTTTGATTTTGACAAAGAATTTGAAAAATATCAAGCAATGGGTGCCGCAGAAAAGCAAAACAGTAGCAGTTTCGTTACTAATTTAAAAAGATTGGAATTCCCAATTAGTGCATCTCCAGCTGTCTTGGTTCAAGTTTTGGGTATTTTCGCTGCATTCTGTGGTATTCTTTCCGGGGTTGATCAATCTTTGATTTCAGGTGCATCCATTGGTATGGACAAAGCATTACATTTTAACGATAGTCAAAATTCCTTGGTTTCCTCCCTTATGCCTTTGGGAGCTGTTGCTGGTTCAATTCTTCTTACTCCTTTGCAATTATTGGGACGTAAGAGTGCACTTATGGTATCTTGTGTTTTGTATACTATTGGAGCTATTTTGTGTGCTGCCGCTCCAATTCCAAAAGAATTGGCCAATGGATTGTTTGATAACACCAGATCAAGAGACGTCATGTACGCTGGTAGATTCCTTTTAGGTGTCGGTGTCGGTATTGAAGGTGGTGGTGTTGGTGTTTACATTAGTGAGTCCGTTCCAAGTAATAAGCGTGGGAGTCTTGTTTCCCTTTATCAACTTAGTATTGCTCTTGGTGAAGTCATGGGTTATGCCATTGCTGCTATCTTTTACGAAGTCCATGGTGGATGGCGTTTCATGGTTGGTTCTTCCTTGGTCTTTTCCACTATTGTTTTGATTGGTCTTTTCTTTTTACCAGAATCTCCACGTTTCTTGGTTTTCAAAGGTAAATTTGGAGAAGCTTTCAACGTTTTCTCAAGATTAAGAAACCTCGAAGACAGACACAGTAAAATTGAATTTGTTCAAATGGTCCAAGCTGCTGAAGCCGAAAGAGAAATGCGTCTTACTCAAAAGAAATCTAAAGTCTGGTTTGAATTGTTCACCGTTCCAAGAAACCGTCGTGCTTTGGTTTATGGTATTGTTATGATCTCTTTGGGTCAATTGACTGGTATCAATGCTGTTATGTATTACTTATCTACTTTAATGACCAGAATTGGTTTCACACAAAAGAATGCCGTTTTTATGTCATTAGTCGGTGGTGGTTCTTTGCTTATCGGTACTATTCCAGCTATCTTGTACATGGACAAATTCGGTCGTCGTGTATGGGGTTATAATCTTGTTGGGTTCTTTATCGGGTTGGTATTAGTTGGTGTGGGTTATTCTATCAACATTGAAACGAACTTGCCAGCTGCCGAAGGTGTCTATCTTACTGGTCTTATATTGTATATGGGTTTCTTTGGTTCTTATGCTTGTTTGACCTGGGTTGTTCCCGCAGAATCTTTCTCCATTGGTACTAGATCTCAAGGTATGACTATCTGTTCTGCTTTATTATATTTGTGGGCTTTCACTGTCACTTACAATTTTAACAAAATGAAGGTTGCAATGACTTATACTGGTTTAACCATTGGATTCTATGGTGGTATCGCCTTCCTTGGTTTCTTCTACCAAGTTTTGTTTATGCCGGAAACTAAAGGAAAGACTTTGGAAGAAATTGATGAAATCTTTGAAAAACCATCAAGACAACTTATCAAAGAAAATCTTCAAGGCATGAAGAGATTTTGGGGTCGTTAAAAATTTTGTCACAAACTTTATTAATTCAATTTTATGTTTGACGGTTTATTAATTCTTTTTCAAATAGCTGTTTGTTTAATTTATTTTATACTTTATACTTTATGTTCTATATGTAATAACTAGAATGATTTTAGTTTTCAAAGATTATTGTAGACAATTGGTGGGGTTGTTGTTTTAGAGTGCTGCCAGACTGAGTAAGAACTGTGGCGCGATCATTTAAATGCTCACCGAATAAAATAATTTTTTTTTCTCGATAAAATATTACCACATAAATATCGACTCATTCCGCTAATTTTTTTTAATAAAACCCACTTCACTCATAAATTTTTAGATTTCTAAGATTATACAACTACTTAGATTTATTTATTACATAACAAAGAGTTTTGTTAGATAATGTCATTCCAGGAGATTCCAATCATTGACTTACAGGATGCTTTTGATCCCACCACCAAACCCCAGTTTTTAGCAAATTTGAGGAACGCCATAATTAATGTGGGGTTTTTATTATTGAAAAATTATGAATCTTTGGGACCTACACAAGAAGAATTAGAAGCTATCAAAAAGCAATCATTTGAATTTTTTGCTTTGCCAGAGGAGAACAAATTACAATGTGAAATGATCAATAGTCCACATTTTTTGGGGTACACTAGATTGGCAAATGAAATTACAGCATCACATACTGATTGGAGAGAACAAATTGATCTTGCAACTGAATTACCTGCACCAAAAGAGGGTGAGCCATTGTACAAGAATATCGAGGGTCCAAATTTGTGGCCCGATCCTAAAGTGATTCCTGAATTTAGACCTACGGTTGAAACGTTTATTTCCAAAATGACTAGATTGAGTGATGTGTTTAAGGAATTAGTTGCCGAAGCTATTGGAATTGATCTTGAATCATTAAAAAAATATTTCAAGGAAAACCAACAATGTAAAATGAAACTAATTGCTTATCCAGATATTGCGGAATTGGAAGGCACAAAATCAGTAGCTTTGAATGATACCCCAGAGACACAACAAGGTGTTGGACCTCATCGAGACTCAGACTTGATAACTTATATCTACCAAGCCACTGAACACCAGGATTCATTAGAAGTCCAGAACTTTCAAGGTAAGTGGATCTCCGTTCCAAATATCCCAGGCCATTTAGTGGTTAACAATGGACAAACATTACAGGCAATAACTGCTGGTGTTGCAAAAGCCACTATTCATCGAGTTATTGTCCCAAAACCAGGAACAGGTACTAGGATTTCAATACCTTTTTTCCAAACTATTGATCTCGATAGTTCCAAAGGTGTTGTTGATAATATACCTCAAGAAATCATTGACTTGAAAAATGAAAGAGATAAGAAAATTGAACATTGGGGAGTTGATACTGGGTTCCAATTTGAACCTGATGTAAGCAAGGAACCGGTAGGTTATTATGTTTTTAGAAATAGAATCAAATCCCATCAAGATGTTGCCAAAAAATGGTATCCCGACATTTTGGAAAAGGTATTGCAAGAATATGTTCAATAGAAATGTTAACAATTGTTAAAAAAAAAAA
>JAKTVG010000482.1:0-17454 GCA_030557085.1 Candida gigantensis
TATCAACGACACCAGATTCAGTTGCAACAGATCCATCGGAGTTGGTGGTAGTGAAAGTAGTAGTGTATTCAGTTGGAGTCAAACCAGCAGATGATGAACCTTGAGGGAAAAGACTAGTAGTGGTGTACCAAGAACCAGCACTATCGGTAGTGATATCAACGACACCAGATTCAGTAGCAACAGAGCCATCAGTATTGGTGGTGGTGAAAGTGGTAGTATATTCAGTAGCAGCTAAACTAGATGACAAACCAGGTGGGAAAGTAGTGATGGTGGTGAATGAAGTACCAGATTCGCTGACAATACCAGATTCAGTTGACACAGATCCATCAGTGTTGGTTGTAGTCCAAGTGGTGGTGTACTCAGTTTGCAAAGCAGATGATGAACCAGATTGTGGTGGGAAAGTAGTGATGGTGGTGAATGAAGTACCAGATTCGCTGACAATACCAGATTCAGTTGACACAGATCCATCAGTGTTGGTTGTAGTCCAAGTGGTGGTGTATTCTGTTTGCAAAGCAGATGATGAACCAGATTGTGGTGGGAAAGTAGTGATAGTAGTAAATGAAGTACCAGATTCGCTGACAATACCAGATTCAGTTGACACAGATCCATCAGTGTTGGTTGTAGTCCAAGTGGTGGTGTACTCAGTTTGCAAAGCAGATGATGAAGCAGATTGTGGTGGGAAAGTAGTGATGGTGGTGAATGAAGTACCAGATTCGCTGACAATACCAGATTCAGTTGACACAGATCCATCAGTGTTGGTTGTAGTCCAAGTGGTGGTGTACTCAGTTTGCAAAGCAGATGAGGTAGATGATGAAGATTCAGCAGATGATTCAGCAGCACTTGATAACTCGGTACTAGATGAAGTTGCAGTAGATGATACAGAAGATACAGATTCGACTGTTGAGGAAGCACTTGAAACAGCACTGGATTCAGCGCTTGAGGAAGCACTAGATGAAGTATCAGATGAAGTATCAGATGAAGCACTTGAAGTAGTTGATGATTCAGCAGATGAAGCAGTTGATGATTCAACAGAAGATGAAGCAGTTGATGAGTCAACAGAAGATGAACTATCAGATGAAGTATCAGATGAAGCAGCACTAGATGAAGCAGCACTTGAGGAGGCAGCACTAGATGAAGTATCAGATGAAGCAGCACTAGATGAAGTATCAGATGAAGCACTTGAAGCAGCGGATGATTCAACAGAAGATGAAGCAGCACTAGATGAAGCAGCACTTGAGGAGGCAGCACTAGATGAAGTATCAGATGAAGCAGCACTTGAGGAGGCAGCACTAGATGAGGTATCAGATGAAGCACTTGAAGCAGCTGATGATTCAACAGAAGATGAAGCAGCACTAGATGAAGAAGCAGTTGATGAAACACTAGATGCTGACTCACTGCTAGATGGAGCAGCAGTAGATGATACTTGACTGCTAGATGATGCAGCAGTTGATGAGGCTGAACTACTTGATGAAGATAAAGTTGGGAAAATTGAAGTTGAAGTGAACCATGATCCGTTACTATCTGTCAGAATGTCAACAACTCCAGTTTCAGTTAAAGGTTGACCTCCAGAATTTGTTGTTGTGATGGTGGTCGTGTACTCGGTTGGATCTGTTCCAGGCGCGGTTGGTGGCTCTTTACACGCGATTTGACAAGCAGCTGGTAAAGTTCTTGCTGGAACTGGGCCAGAATAAGCAACAGAACCTAACAAAGTAGATGGAAGACCAGCACCATTATCTGTGACAATACTAAACAAACTTGGGTCGTAACCTAAACCAATATTAAAATCTTGATAAACCAAAAGATTTCTTAATCTCAAAATACCAGTAGTTGCAGAATAACTGTATGCAGGATACAGTGGAAACAAGTTACCCAATAAAGGAAGTGTCACACCAACTTTGTTACCATTACCAAAACCATAGACATTGAACACCTGAGGAGTGGAAATAGCTTGGACAATCATAGAAGATGCACTATCAACCAAGTAAAAGTTCTGAGTGGTAGCGACAGGCAACAAGACATTGGAAATGTAAATGGTAGAATTCTCTTCAGCAGTAAAACAACCATTCCCGTTGATTGATGTTAATTGTTGGTATACATCATTATACAAACAAATCTGACCATTATTAGTAATGGATCCTAAAGGAGCACCAAGATTAACCAAACCAGAGCTTCTTTGATTTTGGTAAAATACCAACAAACCATTGTTAGTCCAGCTTGCAGAGCTAATAGTCATAGTAGGAGGTAAAATACCGGAAGCAGCAAGATACATTTCACCATTATTTGTAAACGACAATCCGGCTAAATTGAAATTTGCAGAAGTCAAAGATGCACGTGAGTCGAATGAAATAATACCATCATTGGAAATTGTATTAAGCAATGAGACCAAAGTAACTTGAAGGGCCAAAAGTGGGGAAGTTGAGGAAATATAAAAACCAGCATTTGATTGAACGTCCAATTTTCCAACAAAGGCGGAAAGAGCGTTGTTGATAATAGACCAAGAAGCACCAGAATCAATTGTGATGTCACCGATACTAAGATCAATAGTTCCACGATCAACTCTATCTTGGGTAATTTCAATAGCAAAGACTGAGCTAAGCAATAACCAGGTAGTAATTGCAACTTTTTTGAACAACATGTTTAAGTGATTGAATTGCTATACTGATTGGAATTTTTGAAAATTTTTGAACGTTATCTTTCCTGGTATTTATCTCCTGGGTCGAATTCCACCCCTCTCTTCTCCTCCATTAGGAAATTTTACACATCAAAGCTTAGGTACTTTGGGGAAACCATCAACAAGAGTAAGGGAATTAGACTAGAACTAGAAAACCTTGGTGAGGGACTATTTTGTTGTTTCTTTTTTTTGCATTCGCTGTGAGACTGCAAATTTAGTCAAACCTAAATTACAGGATGGGTTTTTAGACAATCTCATTTTTGTGTCGCGAATGAAGTCTTGGGCCAGACAGGCGGGACAGAGAGAAGGGTAAATGCATAAGCATCTAAATTAACCGTAAAGCGTAATACTGCAATGAGGCTTGGATCTGACTTATGCAACAACGGCTCTCTCCACCATAATATATTATAGTCACTCGAGAGTTACCAATAAATAGAGTTGTACAATTCATATCGGATGCCATAGACTTGCCAAAACAGGGCACAGGTTCTTGCAATCTTATTTAGTGACGGCTCCCTACAGCGAACGTGATATTCTAGAGTTTGCTATTTCTATGAATTCGAAATTTTGAAAAATTACGAATTTGTGACCAAGTATAACACATAGAAGTTTTAGTAAAAAAAACATAGCATTAGTCAAAATGGGGGATAAGAATATTTGCTCATCCTTTGTATATTTGTCTGATATTTTCCAATATTGTGGAATGCTTCAAGCATCACGAACCCATGAAAGCACTGGGAGAATCGTAACCACGTAAATTTAGATAGGTTTGGAGAATTAGTTTTAGTCATTTACAAATATTAGCTATATTTTTAAACTACTTGCAACATAATATTATTTCAAGAGATATTAGGGAAGTCGCACAAATCCCCGTGTATTTTCTGAATAGGCAAGCCAGTATGACTTTTAAAATATCAATTTCAAATTATTATATTTGCTTGTTGATGAGGGTGAAACGAATTTACTAGATATTCTCTGGTCTGTATCTCCAAGACCCTACCTTGCTCTATGCTTAGTGGCTGAGAGCCCATTAAATATAGATTACAAATAACCCTGAGTGCATTGCTTGCTGTATCGTAAAATTTGGGCTGTTCAACGAAATAAACTGTTTATGGGTCAAAAGAAGAAACTACATGGGCTTCAATATACGTGTTATTGTTCTTGCATCAACTAATGTGTATTTTGGCATATGTACTGGACATTTAGCAACTGATACACAGGCAACGAATATACGTTCTTTTTCGCAGTTTTCTATTCCCAGAGATTTGCGCTCATGTAGAAGCAACAACTAATGCCTAATCGCAATAGTTAACAATAACTTTGACAATAATTCAACTCTCTTTCACCCCGTATATTGTACGACGCAAAACTTAGTGCACAGTTTAGAGTACATTAGCCTACATAATAGCTGAATTTCTTGAAGAAATCCAGGCTTTCACTGTATGATCTAATTTGAGAAGTGTATGATAGTTCTCTTTGGTTTTGGTTCTTATTTCCGCTAATATTTTCAAGAAAATCAAGCAAAGTTCCAGAACATGTTTCACTCTTCACAGTAGAATATAGAGAAATAGGAGGTGGCCCATTTTAGTTTAAATAATGCCTTAAATCTTTCTGTCACCCTGTTGTATTCCAGTCAAACTACATACAAAATCATCAACAACCACCTTTATTGGTGATCTCACCTTGGTTTAAGCATAGAAAGAGTAACTCAATCGAAATAATTGAGAAGCTCTGTAAGGAAAAAGAATTTGTACCAGTATGATTACTGGACAATAATAGCCCTTTTTCCACTTCTGGAACCCAACAAATAATAATAATATCACACTCACGGATGTTTCCGCAATTATTATTTTTTAAAGCAACAATGTTTATTTCTTCTGGGCCGTGGTTTGTTGTTGTTTCTAGTCTATTTCACCAAACGTTTTTACAATGAGAGTGGAATGTTGTTTAGCCAAATTGCAAATCCACTAAAAAGAACTGTTGTGCCAATAGTGATTAATGCATGGGAAATATTATTATTCAAATATTGCTTTGCAGAACTAAAACGCTTCGTTTGTTGCTGAAACCAGCAATTTTGTATTCGGAAGCATGAGAATTGGTTTGATACTCAAAAACGCGACGAAGTTTCTACTGGTAATATCATTAGTTCTTGATATTATGATTTACCGTCGCTTATTCACAAAGGGAACGCATATTGTTTCATTGTTGATATTTCACGTGTAAAATCCTACACGAATCTATAATGAGAAATTGCATGCATTGGGGACTAATTGCCCGTAATTATTATATAGTTCGTGAAATGAGCTCAATGAATGCATGAGCAAAGCAAGAAAACGCCTTTATTCTTTGGAAAACAGCGCAAACATGTTCGTAAATTCTTTCGTTACAAAATGAAATTTGCAGTACAGATTTAATTTCGCCTCCTAAGAGGCAATGCCATTTTTACAGGAATTCATCATCCTCTTGGAGAAACTAAAACGATTGGGGCCATTTTGCAAAAGAACCAGAATCGCCGAACAGGGGGAGGATCCCTAACAATTCTTGACTTTACAAACTCAACAAGTTGGGGAAAAATATACAATACATTAGTTTATGGTTACATCCAATGATCTTTTGGTGGTTATGCAGATGAGATTTATACCTCCCAACAATTATCATTAGTGTTACGAGCGCGCGACCACCGTGCGGCATCATGCTGGATGCAGTATCCTTATTTTGTTCATCTTTTGAGCAATGTTTCTGCTTCCATGCCAAGATGGGCGAATACTGGGACGTCAAAATAATCGAAGTGTTCCTCTTTTGTAAACAGAGAAGAAGCAAAAGAAGGAAATTGCATCGAGATCTAGTCTCATCATCACTAGTAATTCAAAGATCTGCTTTCTTTTCCCCGAAAACCATTACCCCGCTGTTAGATTTTGTGGATGGTTAGAGTACTTTCTGGGAATCCTACTTTCCATATTAAGAAATGTTTTTAATGAAAAGGAAACTTTCTGGGTTGCTGAAATTAAAGTTTACGGGGTCCGCTGAAATTTCATCTGTAGAAAAAGTGTAAAAAACTGTACAAAACGTTTACAGTGACAATTTCAAATAAGGTTATTAGGTGGTAGCACCCAGAGTTTAGTGCCGATGAATTTTGTGTGGCCAATAAAGTTGTGTTGGATCTGTTGTTCAAGGTTGCACCCCCTCCTACTGGTGCTGTGCCCGTGCCAAAGTTGATATAATAGAAACTATTGTTTAGTCTTAGCCCAAAAAAATAGTATCATACATTCACGTTGCTTAGTTACTGTGAAGACGTGCAAAAACAACATATTTATAAATAGATAATCATTGTTACAGCTAGCCTTCAGCAACAATCCAACAAAAAATGCCACATCAAACCTGTCAGCACTGCAGAAATCAAAAGAAGCAAGGTAGGCACTGGTTGTTTCTTGAACCAATTCCAACCATAATACGCCACCCAAGAAAAAAAAATTATTTATTATATATGTTCCATGGTTACTGAGGTTTCAGAAGATCTGTTAACTTTTCTCTTATAGGAGTTGGTACATCTTGATGAGATTGAGCTACGTAATCCTACTATGTGCTTTGGTGCTTCCAGTACAAAAATATTTATTTCCTAGCTATGTCATCGCCAAGAATAACTCTTCAAGTGTAAATTTGTGGTTTCAAACCATTAAGTAAATATATCCAACCCCATTCATAAGGTTTTGTGGCACTTACCCTCTGTATTTAAACTTTTTGATGAAAAGTCAATAATTACTAGCAAATTTTGTCCAAAATCTATACTTTTGAATAAACAACAATACTTGCAACAATGTATCTATTATTTACGGTGTTTACTCCTCTTTTTATTTTGATAGTCAGTCATGGAACGTCATGCTTGCTCAGTACCTTTCATACAAATTAGCTCAAGCAATTATTTCGCGTAAACAAAGTAGCTCTTCCATCCCCCCACCCTCTCCTGAAAATGTAACAGGGTGTTAATTTTCTATGAAGGACTACTCAACTCACTAATTAACTTAAACAATAATTTAGTTGTGAATTGTTGATACCATATCCACCAAAAATTTGAGAAAGTACCTTCGACAACCTTGTAAGACTTAGTTACACTTCCCATGACCCAATAGTTACTGCATTACACCCTGAAATACTTGTTTTAAAGTTAAATCTAGTATTGTGAAATGTAAGTGGATTACTTTCTTCGTAGTTTTAAGGATTTTGATTTTAGTCCTATTCAAATTTCTTGTTTTGCCATGGAAAGTACAATTCTTAAAGGGAATTCTTGTTGTAATATTTCTATAATATGGCTTTTGTGAATTAAACATGAAATAGACATCGCTAATTTGGAACCAATGAAACTCACTTCAAAAAATAGTCATTACAAATTCGACTGAGATGAAAAGGTGGTATGTTATTCAGCTGCAAAATAAAACTATTTTCAAAGATTTACGGTTGTACAATATTGAAGCTTGTTTCTGCATCAAAACGTTTGTAAATCTTTGAAAACACAAATATTGCGTATTAATGAAAACATACGATTATTGATATGCTAGATCTGTCTGTTTCTGCTTAAGTAAATACCTGCATCTAAGTTTTTACTAAAACATAGTAATTCTAAGTCCAAGGCTTTGTATAGAGAAACGTCAACTTCGTCGTTGTTTACTAAAATCCTCTCTATCTTATCCTTTCGCTAAAGCAAACTTCAATTTCTCCTTATACTTCTCATTAATGTAAAGTATAACAAATAATAGACATTAGTTCCAGAACTTGATGTGACTGGCTTGTTACGATTACCATCAAAACTCCAACAATCTGTGACTGCTAAGCGAAAGTACTTGTACTCAGTACAAGCAAACACCAGAAGCAAGCACAATTGTATTTCTTCAACTGTACAAGATACTAAACCTATATTCTAGTTTAAAGATTACGGAAGGGCTAGATTATTAAACTATAGTAGCGGGGTAATGCGTTATTCAGGTTACTTAGTACTGACTGTCCATTTGTTTTAATATAAGAAAAGCTCCAATATAATCTCATGTAGAATGTAGAGTGTAATATTTCAACTGCTAAATATTATCTACTATGTAGATGGCTACCATACCAATATACTTTTAAATTCAAAGAACTTTTCAAGATATTATCATATTCTTTCTTTTTTCAAGCAGTATTTGTCTTTATTTCCATTCAAGTTTTAACAGACAAAGTTTATTGGCGGTCACGTGATTTATAATTTGCATCAAATGTTGTTCTTCTACACAGTTCTAGACAATGGCAACAAAAAAAAAATCGGACTCTTCTTTAAATTAATTCAATACACCAACCTATTGCAAGATGGATTTCATAGGAGAGATTATAGAGCATGATACTGAAGCCCCTCAAGATCCAGTTCCAATGGTCACTTCAAGCGGCTTTCCTGAACCAGGCAAACTAAAAGGGAAGAAAATTTCGAGATGGAAACAGAAGCAACAACAGGAGAAGCAAGAGCAACATCAAGATCATTCAGAATTAACAGGACCCAGATCAGAGGCAGAGAAAATTCACCAAGAGAACGTGGATAAAATGGCCAATATGACCGAATCTGAAATACTAAAGGAAAGAGAAGAATTGTTAAATGGATTAGACCCTCGATTAATCCAAAGTTTAATTGGTCGATCGAAAAAGAGGGAAGAATCTCACGATAATCACAACCACCAACATGAACATGCCGAGGGATACAATGGATGGATCGGATCTATGAAAACTGGAGAGGGATTGAAGGAGTTGTCACAACTAGATAAGGAGGATGTTGACCGCGCCTTGGGAATCAATACATTAACGTTTAACGAAGGCGAAACCTCTGAAAATCAAAAAAAGAATAAAAGTTTAAAGACAGTCAAGTTTGAAGACTTAGATGATGAAATAGAATTGGATCCGAACGGTTGGGAAGATGTAACCGATGTCAATGAGTTGGTACCGAATGCTGATATGATAGCACCAGATGATTATCAGCTAAACCTGGAAGATGCTGAAGAAGAAGATTCTAACAACACAGTGCATTTCACCAAGCCGAAACAATCTGATTTGGACATAAATGATCCTGATTTCTTTGATAAATTACATGAGAAATACTATCCTGATTTACCCAAAGAAACAGAGAAGCTTTCATGGATGACAAAACCCATGCCCAAACAAGTAACGACAACATACGAGTCAATATCCGACATGAGATTTGATTTCAATGGAAATTTGGTTGAATTAAACATTGAAGAGGAAACAAAGGACGGAGCATCTGACATACCCACTTACATGGGATTACATCATCATTCTGATAACCCGCATATGGCCGGTTATACATTGAGTGAATTGGCCCATTTGTCGAGATCAAGCTTGGCAGGACAAAGATGCATCAGTATACAAACTTTGGGTAGGATATTGCATAAATTGGGAATGCACAAGTACAGTATATTGCCCATTGCCGATGAAAATGATCCAGAGTTCAACGAAGGTGTACAACAGATGTTAGATAATTTTGAAGATATGATATGGGATTTAGTTGATCAGCTACGAATCATCGATACTCTTACAGAGGCAGCAGATGAGAGCAAGACAAGAAACTTATCAGTTAGAAACTACGCAATTGATGCCTTGTGGTTATATAAAACTGGAGGTGGGCGACCTGAACGAAAAGAAAAGAGCGAAGAAGAAATCATCACCGAAGCTGTTCAGCAATAAATAGAAATGTACATAACAGATATTTATTTAGGCGTGAGCAGCGAAATTTCACTAGCCCTTTAGAATAAACAGTCCAGCCAGAAGAACCAACACTCCCCAGAGGCGGAAACAAATAGAAAAGACTTTGAAGTCAAGGTGCGAAGACATATCTCAGAACGAGAAGCTCACAACAATAACCAGAAATATCTTGACTATTGAAAACGTTTCCAACCGGGGACCCAAAAGTTACAAATTGAAAATAAAAAAAGAAGCACCCAAGCGACAAGAACTGTCATCGGATAACCTCCAAATCTCCAAGGGAGTAACCTGATAATCAACCCCTTCACGCAGGAATTCCAGAACGGAAACCCCACAGAGTTGCAGGATAATCACCACGTAACAATTGAATAGCATGTTGATATGAATCTCTTCTGGAATTTATGGACTTAATCTGTATGTATGAATTTGATTTACGCATATTGACACATTGAACCGATGGATCAGAAAATGATAAGTAGGAAAACTTGTATCGGACAACTTAAGTTTATGCGAAAAGTAATATGTACATGATAATATAGTTATTTGAAGATTGAATTATATATATATTAATTCACAATATAAAGCTAGTTGATGTTGATAAACAGGAAAAGAAACATGAAAATTTTTTATACATTTTTTTTTTTCGGATAGATTTGTATTATTTTTTCCACCAATGTATTATAGCTGCATAGTTAACGGATTAATTGAGCGACAGGGGGGTGGGCAGACATACAGTGACTACCCATTCCCAACTTGGACAAAGATCAACTACTCTCATGTTGATACGGTAGCTCCATAGTCATTAGTTCTATTGTCGTGACCGTCACCACCTACTGCAGCATATGTAGCTCTGTAAGGATAAATCAGAATGATGTAATAACAATGTAACAAACCAGGGATAAAACCTAAAAGACACAACAAAATATTAATCCAGAAATCGGCAGAGAAGAATCCTCTTTTGATAAAAACAGGTACTGGTGGTACTAAAGTATTGGTTGTGGTTAGTAAAATGCTATCAAGAAAACAAATAAATTAAGATACGGCTGGACAAACACAGTCCGCAACATACAGAAAAATCCAACAAATACAAGAAACCAATCGTGACCATCCATTATGAATTACTCTAATATATTATGTTTGCAAAATGTGTAGATTAATATATCAATTGCTTGACTGAATTGTAAAAGAAAAAGAAAAAGGAATAAGTTTGATAAAAAATTTAAAAATTGATACGCTCTGTTCTCCTCCTCCTTAATTGGACTCACGGTTGCCTCTTAAAGTACTAAAATGGATATCGAGATCATTTATAGTGAGATACTACTATATCCGACGTAACCTACATACAAAAATTATATGTGGTATAGCAACCTTGGTCCATATGCAGTTCCACCACTAAATAAATGTCTCAACAGGCGACATTGTTACGACATTTTCCAACTTGTATCGAAAATTAAAATTTTTGGAGACCCACGGGAACCAAACCTGTTCAAACAATTCATCAACAGATCCGTAATAACAACACAATGATTGCTCAATTATGGTTTATTGTTAGTTTCATTCTACATTTATCCAATGCAGTTTTAATTGATAATGCCTTCAGCACCCGAGAATCAATCAATTATTTGTATGGTGGCGCATTGAACAATATACATTTATTGAAAAATAACATTCTTGTTGGAACCAACCAGAACAGCCAAATCCTTGGAATTGATGTATTAAATGGGGATGCAATTTCATGGAAATTACAAATTGATGGATTGAGCAATAAGAAAGTAATTTCAACTGATTCTAAAGTCTACGTCTATGGATCCGATGACGAAATATACCTGATTGATCACGAGGGACGTTTAGAAATCATTGAATTGAAATCAACACCAAAGAAAATATACGATGCCAAATATGGAGTATTCATAATTGATACAGATAGTACTTTGAAATACTACGATGGTCAAGTTCACACAATCCAGAGTGATGCATCGTTTGTCAGAGTCGACCAAAGTAAAGGCTATATCTATGTGATTGTAAACGACAAGAAATTGATTAAAGTTTCAAGAACTGGAGAGGTTGTATTTAATACCGATTTATCTGTGGGATCAATTAAAGAGTTTAAAGCAGGCATTATTTTGACAGAAAATGATCAGATTTTCAAATTCAATGAACGTGAAAAGGCATTCAAGAGAATTGAGAATGATTCATTTAAAAATTTGGTTATTGTTGATTCTAATATTTTATACTCAACATTGAGCGATGCTGTTCAATTGATTAGTATTGTCAAATCAGGAAAAGCTTCATTGGTTGAAACAATCAAAGTGAATGGCAAGAATTCCAAGGTTGAATTGTTTACTACTCCCTTGAATGTATTCATTAGTATTTCCAACGGCACTTTGAAACAAATCTATGATTTAACTGACTTTCTTGATACAAAAGATCCCAAGAGTATTAAACACTTTACATTTAAATTGACTGCTGATTTCCCACTAAATTTTGTTTCGTTGGGAGAAACTCAATTGAATCTTTTGTCAGTAAATGATGAATTATTTGGTGAATTAACTAGTTTGTTTGACGGATCCAAAGTTCAAACTATTAAGCCACAGTTCCATCAATACTCATCTAAAGTTAACAAATACATAATTATCGATGAGCCAGAATCCGAAAGGACGAAACATGAACTTGAACTGATCTTACACGAAGGTGATGATAATGCATTAATCCTTTCTAATTGGATACGCAGAGTTGTGCGTCACTTGTCTGAATTGGGAAGATTTGTTACATCTATAAACTACAGTAGTTTATTCTCGTCAGATGATTCTATCGGGTTTATTAAAGTGGTTGTATTTTATGATGAGGAATACGAGAAATTGATTGCTTTAACAACAAATGATTTTCAAATTGTTTGGGAGTTGCCGATTAAAGGCGATTTCATTGACGTGAAAAGTATTGGGAATGATACTATTGTTGTTATTTTCAAGTCTACAATCATTAAAGTTAATACTAGAGATGGATCAATTATAGAAGAAACAGCAAATACTAACGGGGTATATGAAATATTTAAAGTACAAAATTCCTTGGGGTTGGGAACTTCACATGGTTTCAAATTATCCAATGCTATAGAACAGAACTCCTTCTTTAGAAAAGTAATTAATAATGATAAATTGGCAGGGTATATTATCCCAGCGGGATCTTTAGACTCTAAACAGACCTGGACATTTAAGTTTGATGATCCAATAGTTACATGGACAAACATCCCATTTGATTCAACGACATCTTCATTAGGTATTCCATTGGCTGATAAATCTGTATTGTACAAGTACTTAAATCCAAACACAGTGTCTGTGTTAACTAAGGGAGATAGGTTAAAATTTTATTTGATTGACGGTATTACGGGGAACTTGTTATACACATACACCCATGATGCATCAGAAACAGTAGACCCTGAGTCTATTAAGCTTGTTATGGATGATAATTGGATCATTTATTCTTATTTCACCAGTGAACCTAGATTAGAGCAAAGGGTCAACGTTGTTGATTTGTTTGATTCTCATTATTCACCAAATAATTCTACAACATCCATTATCGGTAAAGTATCTACTAAATCATTCATTTATCCGGAACGTATATTACAATTACAATCAACGAAATCATTATATGGAATCACTTTAAAATCTATCATTGCATTCACAGAACTGGGTAATTTGATAGAGATACCTAAATTCATATTGAATAGTAGAAGACCAGAACATGAAGTTAAACAAGAAGACTATGGTAATGATTTCAATATGGTACCTTATGATCCAATTATTGCTAAAACTACTTTCCAAGTATTGAATCATAAATATCAATTGAATAGCAAGAACAATGATGTTGGTACGATACTTGTTCAACCCACGTTATTTGAATCGACTTCTGTGATTTGTTATTTCAATAAAGAGAATCAATATTGTAGTTTGATTCAACCTTCATCGTCGTTTGATTTGTTAAGCAAAGGGTTCGATAAGATTAAATTATTGATTACCATTGTGGTATTGTTTGCTGGATATATAATTTCCAAGCCATTTGTGTATAACAAAAAATTAAATGCGCAATGGATAGATAGAAAATAGAAAGGTATTATTACGTAAATGTATATTTGTAGGGGGTTGTATTCATAGTATAGATTCATTACTTTTCAAATACTCAATCACTTCTGGGTTGTACATTGATAAATCAGTCGTGATGTTATTCTGTAGTGATTTCACCGATTTTTGATTTTCATAAACCAACCAAATCAATTCAAAATTTAAACTACTAACAAGATAATTTTTCATTTTATTAATTAAAAAAAATGAATTTTTTTGATTTTTTAAAATGAATACATTATCCAATTGGTTAAATTTTTCAATAATTTTCCAAATTTTAAAATTCATAAATTTCCAATTATCATCATTAAATAAACCACGATATAATGTATTAAACCCATTCTTTATGATTTTATAATCATGTACTGTATTTAAAATCGGAGATTTGAAAATCCGTAATAATGTCATCATGGTTAATTCAATGGGGAATTTATAAAAGATTGGTAATTGTTGTAAATTAAAATTAGGTATTCTTTGAACAACGGCAATTATTTCAAAACAAATCTTTAATAATTTATTCATATACCCTTGATATTCCACAAAAGATATATCTGAATAAGACATTGAATAAATGAACAATTGTAATTTTGAATAACATATGGAAATATCAATTAAATTCTTATGTAAAGAATCGATATTTTCCAATTTCAATTTATTTAAATCATGAATTATAATTTCAAACATATTAAAATTTATCAATTTTGAAGTATTTGTTTGATTAGGTAATGATAAAATGGATTCATTAGCATCACCAATCAAAATATTCATATTTTCATTCAATTTCGATTGAATCATGGATATTTTTAACATACAATTAATATATTGATCGGACTCATTCAAATTCTCCATTTTATAAATATCAATATTGGAAGCACGGTTAATAATATAATCTTGAGCAAATCCATTATAATTGTTGTTTGAGATCCCAAGATTAATTAGCCAGTAATTAGAAACAATATTAACAAACTTATATATTCTTTCTCTTATCAAATTGTTCAAATTGATTTCTTGCGATAAATTCATCTTTGTCTTATGACTGAATTCATTAATAAATTCCAATTTATGCAATCCAAATTGATATGCTAATGATTTCATAGTCGATATGAATTTGACGGAGATATTATCCTCTATATTGTTTTTATGGTTTGGTAATGGCCATGTTGTTAAAATCAATAATGATGAGATTACATATACTGATCTAGGTGTATTGAGCCAACATTTTTGTACCACCAAGAATTTTATATGTTCAGATAAGCGTTGATATTCTCTGTATAATTCCTTTTGATTCAATAATGAAGTTAAAATAATACACCAAAATAACAATTCATTTTCTTTTTGAAATGAAATCATATCAAAACTAGTAAAGAAATCTTCTGGGAAAATAGGTAAATAATGATTGAAATTATTCTCATAATTGGTGAAATGTAGATGTGCTTGCTTGTGAGTGAGAACAATTGGTTTATATTGCTTATTACATTGAATGACAAATTTTGAATTATTTTGCGGTATTTCAAAATCAGATTCCGATGGGAACACTTCTGGAGATACAATAGGTGTAGATAAACAAGATTGTATTTCAGCAACTGGTGGAGTGAAAACTTTCTCTACGTCAGGAGTAGATGGTATCACGATTGTTGGTTTAGAATTCTCCAATTGTTTACCTCTTTCAATCAACAATTCAACCATTTCATTTCTTCTAGTTATTATCTTATCCAATACTTGTTTCAAATCACTCACTTGATAAGATAATTTCTCTAAAACATCCAAAGACGATGTTTTACCACCAGTTTTATTGATTGTTTCCAATATACAATCAAGGTTCTTCTTATAACAATGTGAACATGGGTGCGGGTTAGTGTCTTGTGCATCACATTTGGTTTTATGCTGTCGACATCTAGTGCATGTCTTTAGTATCTTGCCACCTTTTGGGGCCTGTGGTATTATTAATTTCAAACGATTCTTGATAGGTATTGATGCCATGATCATAATGCAAGGTGTGTGTTAACTTGGTTTTGTAAAAGGAGGAGTATTAGTAGTTAAATAAATGGAAAAGGGTGGTGAAACGTTTGAAAAATATATTTGGTAGTAGGTTTTTTTAAAAAATAATATAAAGAACAAGTGGGACAGGCAAAAAGAGGAAATGTATCAAGATTATAAAGTACCTGCTTTCTTAATAGTATAGGATCCACCAGCTAAGCTAACACCACCCCAAAAAATATATATACGTACTGCACACAATACACAAAGTTAAGCGATTACAAGAATTGATTGTAGTTGAGTAAGCAAGATTTAAATCAATTTGATTGGTCAGTTTCACGTCTTCCTAACAAAACCGAAAATCGCAAAATTTTTTTTTCCTGTTCTTCTCGCACATTGCTAAGATCAACAATAAATATTTTGCACCCAACTGATTTTCCCTATATACATTTATAATTCATCACCTCCTGAGACAAAATAATGTGGGATTTTTTGTAACCTATTCGGTTAGAAACCTATTATTTTATAAATATGAAACACACAGGTAAAGGATAATTGTATTGTTTTCTTTCTTAGACCATAATTCCATTCTATTACGTTTTAATCAGCTGCAATTGGCTACCTCGAATATACTATAGTTTTTCTTGTATCTTTGCCGAGATGTCAAGATCACAGCTTTTTTCTTGTTTTACCACCAACTTAGATCTCTTTAGTAGCCAATATATCATTTACTCACCAAGCAAGTAAATTGCTAGCCACTTCAGAATATTGACAGTTGTACCTAGCTTCGACGGGTACATAATGGACATTACATCCAAGTACGAATACAAAAAATAGAAAGTAAATGTAGTTGATGATGCAGAGTACCTGTAACCCCCTTTTTTTTTCTTATATCGGTTAATAATCTGATTGCTCAATTGATGTCCGTGTTTTTCGCAAGGCACAAAATAGTTTCCCGATATTTTCTGATCAACAAGATTCCACATTTTTATTTTACACCAATTAAATCAAAGTATTTGTAATGATTTTAGATCCATTCTTCTAAAAAAAAAAACTTTAACCATTCGAAAAATAAAAACCTTTACGGTGTCTAACGCCACGTTTCTGTTTCAGTCCTGATATTGCTCGGACTTGATACCAAGCGAACCACACGGCTCTGGTTCTTCCATTGGAAAATTGGATACATTCGACTCGGAATTGGACCAAACCACAATTTTGAAGTTACTCAGAAAAATGCAATTATCATATTCTAACAGTTCTTGACTACGATTTGAGCCACTGTAAGATATCAAATCCGGAAGCCGGGTTTAACGAGAACGATTCTATTTTCATCTGTTTTCTTGCATAATCTGCTTTAGGACGTTACTTGTTTATTCAGATGAAAATATAATATTTTATTTAAGATTGAGATTTGGTTTCTTCGAATATCTTTGATTAGTTATAATCATTGTAGTTACGTCCCCAATATGTTAACATATTTTTTGTAGAACCTCACCAATTTCTATCACGTGACAAAACAATAGCATCATCAGCGAAGACATCGAAAAATAAAAACACACATTTGAATGTCCATCAACTATATTGATCATACCGAAAACATTGAGCAGCTTTTGATATGTCGAAACCAGAGCTACTGAAAGATTTAGCATCTAGAATACAAATTATGACTCCTCCAGAGACAAATTCGTCGAATAACGCACTCGTCAAACCCAACACGGTTCCCAATTCCAAAACAACACCAAAGGGCAAACCATTAAATAGAGAAGATTCGAAACTAATTCATTATTTTAATTTATCCCATTGTCTAATAAATACACCTTTTGCAAAGCTATATTCATTACTATACCATAAACAAGAACAAAATCTACAACAGACGATTCCCGAAACGATAGAGAATCAGTATTGTTTGAAATGCGGTGTTTTACAAGTTCCAGGATTAAACGTTTCTATTCGTGTTGTATA
>JAKTVG010000483.1:0-17407 GCA_030557085.1 Candida gigantensis
GCATAGTTGATTCCGTTAGCTGCTAAATTAATAAAAGTTTGAGTAGTAACAAATTTGAAAACGTTTGGCAAGTTTAATGTAAATGAATCTCCTGGACTGGCAGTAGCACCATCTAATTTCCATTCTAAAACAGCATTCCATGTTGGATTCGAAGGACCTTGATATTGATAGCCACCAGTGTTTGTCCAAGTTAAAGAATTGAAGTTAGTGAAAATACCACTGATCTGCTTAGGTGTGACCTTGGTAAACAATGTTAACAAGAATACAATTTGTAATATATTCATCTTAGTTTTGCCTTGGAAGTTGGTTAGAAGTAGCAGAAACCGAAATATATGGAAATCGTTCTTGAAAACAACGACAAACAGCTTCTCTTATAAATACACTTTGCTGATCGTGTTCTGTGTCGATTTTTCATAATATTCAAATGCCTTGAGAAGAGAATTTTATCCATAAACGGGTAATAGATGCAAAAGGCTATTATGTGGACATAGAACCATGCTCCAATTGAAGGTAGACCATCTCACACAATTAGAACGGAGATAAGGTTAAGGTTCTTGCTATTCTTCGATATGTATTGGCAAAGGGACAAAGATAACTTTTCCGGCTATGTGTACCGAATATTATAATTCATTGTGCGCCCAATGTTTCAAATATAATAATAGACCCAGTCCAACAGTTTAAAAACCCACAGCATTTTATCACGGTATGGTTTGCAAAAAAACTATTTTCTAAACATTCTTAGACAATAAAAGTTTATTTTGAACAAGAGGCATCAAATTATGTGCAACAATTCTGTCATTGTTTCAAAATCAGCTGAGAAACGGTTTTCCAAACTAAAAACATAGACAGCCATCGCCTTGATCTATGTCCTGTTGGTGCTTGTTCTTCTTGGCGATTTTATAAGGTTTCTACAACTCCACACTAACGATTTCGGTAATATTACCAAGGAAACAAAAGTGTGTTCGTATATTGCTTCCAAATTTAGTCAAAATATAGTGTGGAAAGAACCCTACGGACATGAGACCCTATTCTATATTTCCGTGTTAGGAATTTTAGTAAAAAGGCAAAAATCGTATATTGGAAGTGGGGCAGACGGATAACATTCGTAACCTTTGTTTTAAACCCTTTTTAACCTAAACAATGGGAAAAGGATTTTTAGTATTGACGGGGGGGGGGGAATGTAAAGTGTAAACTTAGTTGTGCTGGGTGAAAATTTTTTTACTCGCTTAATTTGTTTACTGTCCCTCTTGGTTACATCAAATGTTGTATAGATGCGCTCATCGGTGCTAATGCGCAAATCCCCAGACTCATCAGAGATGACCGGTGATGAGCCGTGATTGTGATCGACAATATTATTCGGGATTTACGATGTACAACCATGTACCATAATTGCACTTGCTTTTCAATTTGTTTATTTGCCAACAAATCAATGCTGATTTTTCTTACCACTTATTCAATAAACTTTTTGCAGGGTTTTGTTACCCTTGATAACTAAAATTGTCTAAAGTAGAAAAGAACATTGCGAGCAAAATTTTAAATTACAATTATTTTTTTTGCAAATTTTGCCATATGTTTTTTTGTACTCTCTTTATTGTACGTTGTATTTTATCTGGGTGTGTGATTCATAACATCAATGTAAATTGCTTTTTTCATACGCAACAGTAGAAGTAATGTATTACAATCACCTTCACTTTAATGTCATATATCATCTCACATGGAAGAAGAGGAAGAAACAACAAATATGAAGAAGGTTTCCATCCAATCATCACTAATATGTACAACGTAAACTTACGACCGCGTACGCACAAAACGCGAAAACTTTGAGCACCCTTGCATAATAAATGAAAGTACATCCGCCTAAATTTTACTTGCGTGTCTATTAATAACTTGATGGTAAGAGTTCAATCACCACAAACTGATCAGTACTAAGGAGGACCTCCCTGTCTTCATCTTGAGGAGAGACACACAGTCTTTGGCTCATTCCGTACTCTTGCAAACTTTTGACGTCTAATTGAGCTTGAAACAGTCTACAATAGTTAAAAGTGCTCTCTTGTTGAATCACAAGGCTTGGTCTCAATACACTGGAAAGAAAGACCCTGTTGTTCGTGGTGAATAGAGTAGTAGTCGTCTAATCTTTAGCCACATATTTAAAAAATTATCAACAATACAAAATAAAAATAGAAAACAATTGATCCACAATTTAGATTGCCTTAAACTAGAGCTCGGTGTTTAGCTTAAGAGAAATTGATCGTTAAAACGAAAACAATATAGCTACCATAACCTTGTTTATTGGATTACTCATCATTAGCCGTAATTATATGAATCTTTGATTTATTGTTCTTTTGGCCGTCGGCAAAGTGGGAAAAGATGAAACACGGGCAACAAGTAACGAAGCTTGTCTTCCGAGAGGAGTTTTTCTTGTTACTTTCCCCTATATTCCTACCTGACTTGTTTGCATTTGAATAATCTAAACGCGATTTTAACATAAATATTAGTAGACCATGCAGTTACCAAAGTATGTAAACTACGCATATACCAACACTTCCTGGGCGTTCGTGCTTTTTCGTATTTTGCAGTCGTTGAATAAACTTTTAAATAAGACCAAGCAGCTCAACAATGGCCTGATTTTTTTGCTGATTCTGTTTCTTAATACGAACGTTTTTTGAAATAATTGTAGAGTACCAAATAATGTGTTTGCTTTTTTTCTCAAATTTTGCTGCAAAATTGTAGAGAAAATTGAAGATAAAAACGTAAAAATACCCCTTCCGTTCAATCAAACAAAACCAGTACTCAAGATTCTCCTGTTTGAAATAAAATCCTTTATATCATTTTACAGTAGCTCAGGTTTTTACTTTCTTTTTCTGTTTCTATATATCCCAACGAATATCAAGCAACAAAAACTAAAAATAGAAATTTTGAAACACATGGTTTGTCACGTGCTACAAGTACAATTCTGCCTTGTCAGATCTCGAGAAATTCCAATCAGTGCAATGGTAGTATTTGCAGAATATTACCTTGGTAATAAAGAAGCTAAGAACTATGACCTGTCTGTTATCTTTTATATTGTTAACCAATACTCCAGACAACTTTCACAGTAGCAATGACTAAAGGGTGGTAGCAATGTTTAAGTATCCTAACACATTTGATGGGTGAGTACGTACATGCTATAAATGACCCAGACAAGGCTTTTTCAGCAAAAGCAATAGTGTGATATGCTTAGAAATGAAATTACCAAGAAATAAAACGTGTATTTTTCATTGACCTGGTTGAGATACCAGTGAGGCTTTTTGCGTTGATTGGAAGCCTGATTAGATAGCGCAATCTGTTTCTCACATATTTGTTCTTCCCTTCATTGCTACATATCCTTATTAGTTTCCAAAACCTTCCCAATTGAAATTTTCTTACAGAGTGGCAATACTAATTAATCGCAGTGAGTTGTAAATTAAACTAGAACTGGTAAGAAGATTTCGATCCCCCTCGTTTTCTTGTCTCACCTTTAATTCCGCTTTTATGTAATGAAAAAAAATCCAATAAAAGGTTGAGCGGAATATGTTCTAGAATACCTCTTGGCATCCCTTAGACCACCTTGAAATTCGATCACTTATCTTCTTACACTAAGACCCTTATTTTTGTTTCTTTCTTCTTTTATCTTGAAAAACATGACGTTAAACAAACGTACTGGTCATTGTGATGTCCTTTGCTAGGAAATATGGAAATTATTTTAGTAATCCGTACACGACACGCTATATTAACCACCATGTGTGAAATTTTGCGTTTCTTTGGTCAGTCACATCTGGTTGTCAAACTAAAATGGATAATCGCCAAAGCGCACGACCACAGTAAAACCGGAAGCAGGCGAAAAAAAACCACAACAAAGAACTGCAACAACGTTTGTTCAAGTCTGCTCCTTTTCTCCTCGTTCTAAAATTTGTCATTTAATTCGCCATTTAATTTCACATTTTTCTATCACTTTTTTTTTTTACTACAACCAATTCATTATAATCTATCAATATTTTTTTTGTTTTTTGATAGTATCAATTACTTAATCATCCTTAATACAAGTATTTTATAAGTTATCTGCATTAGATTCACCCTCCCATTTAACTTAAATATCCCCGAGTCCATCCCCTCCACATACTCCCTGCACCCTTCACTTTTTTACATTTTATATATTTAGTACAGAGTATGTAATCGTATTTCATCCGTTCGGCTACTAGTATATTGTCAGACATAGCAACAAACAGCAAAGCAAAGTAATAGATTACTATGATTGCCATGTCCATGAGTATAACTTGAATGTGGCGTCTTGCTTCTTGTCATGTTTGTTTTTTGCTGCGGGCGATGCAGATAGTACATGGCAACAATATCTTTGTCAGCCTTTTCTTTAACCAACTTGAATACTAACAATATAACAAATATAGCAAGTCCCCTGAATTTATTGAAACACACATTTTAGATTAAATCTAATACCATTTATGTCTAATAACAAATTATCATCACAAGGTAATTATGCTACTACTACCGTTTCCATGAGTAGCAATACTGCTCTAGCCAAAATCATTTTCGTTTTGTCAAATATTATTAAATTGGCACAGTCAATTCCAATTGGACACAGTCATTATTCTGCCGAAACTAAAAAGCCCCAACTAACCCCAGAAGAGTTTTATGTCAATTTGTTTACTTCGATTTTTCTTGTTTTAGCCGGTGGTGTTTTTGCTGGTTTAACTCTTGGTTTGATGGGTCAAGATGAAGTCTACTTGAAAGTGATTGCTCACAGTGGTGACCCCACAGAACGTAGACACGCTAAGAATGTTTTGCAGTTAATCGGTAGAGGTAAACATTGGGTGTTGGTCACTTTATTATTGTGTAATGTCATCACAAATGAAACTTTACCAATTGTGTTGGATCGTTGTCTTGGTGGTGGTTGGCCAGCCGTTGTTACTTCCACCGTCTCTATTGTCATTTTTGGTGAAATAATACCGCAATCAATTTGTGTGAGATATGGTTTACAAGTTGGTTCATTATTTGCTCCGTTTGTATTGGTATTGATGTACATCATGTACCCAGTTGCATACCCTTGTGCATTATTATTGGATAATATTCTTGGTGAGGACCACGGTACTGTTTACAAAAAATCTGGATTGAAAACTTTGGTCACATTACACAAGACCATGGGTGTTGAAAGATTAAACCAAGATGAAGTTACTATCATTAGTGCGGTATTGGATTTGAAGGAAAAACCAGTCAGTTCGATTATGACTCCAATGGATAGAGTATACACTATGAGTGCCGATGCTTTATTAGATGAAAAGACTGTGGAAGAAATTTTCAATGCAGGGTTTTCTCGTATCCCAATTCACTTGCCAGGCGAGCCAAATAATTTTATTGGGATGTTATTAGTACGTGTCTTGATTAGTTATGATCCTGAAGATTCTTTGCCAGTTGCATCATTTCCATTGGCAACATTACCAGAAACTGGATTGGACACTTCATGTTTGAACATTTTAAATTATTTCCAAGAAGGTAAATCTCACATGATTGTTGTTAGTGAGACCCCTGGGGAACCTACTGGAGCAGTTGGTGTTTTGACTTTGGAAGATGTCATTGAAGAATTAATTGGTGAAGAAATTGTTGATGAGTCGGATGTTTATATTGATATTAATAAGAATATCAAGAGAAAACAACCTGGACCATTAGCTAAAAGAAATTTGACTTCATATTTACATAATTTGTACCAAAGAAGTTCTTCAAGTAATCCAAATTCAAAAAGAAACTCCATTGATTCTTCTACTGAACAAAGGTTACCTTTAGATATCAGTGAAAGACTTAGACAAGGCTCCCAATCGAGTCTGATTTCTCATACTCCTAAGATTAATAATGTTAATAACAATTCTCGCAAACAAGATCATTCTGATATTCCACCGGTCAGCTTACCTGGATCCAAATGGAAACCTAAAAATCCAGCATTGAATCCTTTGGAGACCAATAAGAAATTTGTTACTATCAAAAGACCAGATATCGACAGAATTGATTCAATGAAAAGAGCCACCTCACCTCGCGTTGGTCCTACTCAAATGGGAACTGTTTACACTACTGAAAGAGGAGCGATTGAAGAAGCTCATAGAAGATCAGTCGATGAGAGGGATAGTCATAGATTTTTGTTACCTCATGAAAAGGAAACAGACGTGTCCGAAATTCCTGATCACGATGAAGATGGCTCGCATTACCACATTGATATACCGTTGGATAATAATCATGCAAATGGAACTGGCACCCATAACATCGATATTCCAATTACTGAATTCCAAGAGTCAAGGTCTTACAGAACTGGGGGTATTGTTGAATCAGTAGTCAATGTTCAAGGTGTACTGAAGGTGATTATTGAGAATGTCACCGACCATGATGACGAAGAGCATGAAATTGCACTTATAAGTAGCCCGAAAGAGAAAAAGAAAAAGAAGAAGAAATCATCCAAGAAATCCAACAAGTCACCTAGTTCTACTCTTAGATCAGAATCAGGGAGTCTAGAAGATGGTGACGAAGAGAATCAATCGTTGCTAAATAACGGGAGCAAAACATCATTAAGTAGTAGTATCAAGAAAGGTAGAAGCTAGAACGTTATGAAGTAGGCTCTGAGAGGGGAAGAAAAAAAAATCTGCAATTTAAAGCTACATTTTCTTCTATTCTTTTATCCTTATGTTTTTGTATAGTTTTTGTGATTTGCATATATATGTATTATTGTGATTTGAAAATGTGATTACCCTTGGAAGAGTTTCCTCGTTTGTATGTGTTGTGATAACTCCATGAGTGGGTGTAATGAACACAATTTCTTGCACATGGGGTGTTTGTCATATTATTGGGTAGACAACGCGATACGGAAAACTGTAGAGTTAGAAATAGGAGACACATCAACAAGTGTTACTATGAAATATTATATGCTCCTTTGAATTAGAAGAAATGGCTTAAGATAGGCATAGAAGGAGAACAACGAAGAAACACCTTACTGCTTCTGGAAATAATGTTGCAGATTAGAAAAAAAAAATATCAGTTTTGAAGCAGAGTAACAGAAGTGAAACAACGAAGGTTTTAAAAATAGACAAGATGGAAATCAACTTTGTGGTTTTTCCATTTTCTTCTATTTTTTTTTTTTTACTTTTCACAAAAAATTTCTGGTTTCAACCAACTCACACTCACACTCTCACTAAAACCACACGCACACCCACCCAGTGGAGGCAGGAAACCAAAAAAATCCACCAGGATACAACGGGCTCGGCATTTTTTTTTCCTTCCTACTCCTCTCACTTTCCTTCCTTCAATCGTTCTATTTTCTTCAGACGACAACATTTCAAATTAACGGGGAGTAGATTGTATTGATCTACCTCATTGACAACTAACTAGCCACAAGGACATTTCATCACGCATTACTAAGGACTTATGATATTATAGAGTTATATATATATACATCAATTGAATCCATTATTTCCACCAAAATTTCCAAACGTTTTTAATTTTTCCTTGTTTCATCAACAATTTTCAATTACCCCTAAATGTCCTTCAAAAAGTTGTTTTCTTCCTCTTCGTCTTCTTCACTACAAGACGACAATACAATAAAGTCAACCACATCTCATAGGTCTGTTCTTAAGGACCGCAATTCTTCATCCCTGATATCCATACTGTCGACTGGTACCAATTCTCCAAGAAACAACGCCAATAATAGCACTAACAACAACAACATTAACAATAACCCACGGAATAACGTAAACAATAATTCCACTATGATGCATAATAGTCCAAGTATAAATAGCGTTGTTAGTCAATCAAGCAACAACCATGGCTCAAAAGAACACCATGGCTCTTCATTACGAAGATTTCTTAAAAAATTGAAACCACGTGACCACAGCCAAAATCAACTGAATCAATTGAGTGCTGGTAAACCGGAGCCAATTAATTCTAGTGCGGTAAATATATTTGCTAAATATGGTTCTCCTGGTAGACTATTAGGTACGGGAGCAAGTGGGTCAGTCAATTTGTTGACGTCTAAAGATGATCCAACCAAGATATTTGCAGTTAAGAAATTCCGAGCAAGAATGATTAATGAACAAGAAACTGATTATAAAGTGAAAGTTTCTAATGAGTTTAAGATTGGAGAATATCTACATCATGAAAATATAATTACAACATATGAATTGATCAAAGATTATGCTAATATGACCAAACAAATTGTTGATCCTGATTATTATATCATTATGGAATATTGTCAATACGATTTTTTCAATTTAGTGATGAGTGGATTAATGGATCAAAATGAAATTTACTGTTACTTTAGACAAATTGTTAATGGAGTTTCATATTTGCATTCTAGAGGTTTAGCTCACCGTGATTTGAAATTAGACAATTGTGTGGTTAATAAATTTGGAATTTTGAAATTGATTGATTTCGGTTCCGCAGTGCATTTCAAAAAAGAAGTACCTAAAGGGTATTACGTTACTCAAGATGATATCATGTTGAGTCCAAAGTATAAGTTGATTAAGGCTAGAGGAGTCGTGGGTTCCGATCCTTACTTATCACCAGAAGTTTTTGAGCCTTTGGGTGTCGGTTATGATCCAAGAGGTGCAGATGTTTGGTCAGTCGCTATAATCTATTGCTGTATGATTTTAAAAAGATTCCCTTGGAAATTACCAAAATTGTCTGATCCATCATATAGATCATTTGCTGGACCACAGTTGAATAATGGAAATAGTCCTAATGATAACTTGGAAGATGATATGAACGGGTTATCTCTTCATCAAAATGATAGACATACAAACTACCAATCGTTGGTTGGACCTGAACGATTATTGAGATTATTACCTGTCGAGTCAAGGAATTTAATTAAAAACATGTTAATATTGGATCCTAAAAAGAGATATTTTATGCCTGATATAATAGAAGATCCGTTTGTACTCTCAATTCAAGCATGTGGCACAGTACAACCTACAGAAGGGGAAGCAGTCTCAGGTGCAGAACAAGTCATTCAAAGTCATAACCATACCCATCATTTGGTATCGGAAGAGGATTTGAATAAAATCACTCAAGAAAGAGAAAGAGTTAAACGATTAAAAGATGCTGGAATGGCATGATATATAGACATAAATTTATACATATAGTATCTATCTAGTAATAAAGAGAACATACTACCATCACATTTAGCTTATTTTTCTGTCTATCAACCCACAACTGTGTAATATCGCAATACATAATGGGACAACAAATCCATGCAGAGAAGAAATATCAACCTTAAAGAGAAAAAATAATAATAGAGCAAAAAAAAAAAAAAACTGAAAACATAGACACACACATACAACAAGCAACAACCAAATTGTGCCACCACCATTTGTACTATGATAGCACTAGATAATACAACATCACAGCTACTACTACCGCAATGGGTCTATGTCATCTCACTTTACTCATCAATCATATCCAGTATAATTATACTTATCTCGGTGTATCTACACTTGATCAACTATCGTAAACCTTTCCATCAAAGATTAATGATCCGGATACAATTGATCGTTCCCCTTTTTGCCATCTCATGTTATTCAATGTTGGTCAACCAAACATCTATATTCAATAGGTTTATCCTTGAGCCTATCCGAGAGGTGTATGAAGCGTTTGTGATTTATACTTTTTTCTCATTGTTGACTGATATGTTAGGGGGCGAAAGGCAAATCATCATTATGACTAGTGGTAGAACACCAGTAGCTCATCCAGGGATATTACGTTATTTTTTACCACCTATTGATATATCTGATTCTCATGCATTTTTAAATATCAAAAGAGGGATATTGCAATATGTTTGGTTGAAACCTATTATTTGTGTATCGATTATTATTCTGGAGTTGGCTGGGTGGTATGATGTGAATGATTTGAGTGCACGATCGGTGTATTTTTGGTTAACTTTGATTTATAATGGAAGTGTTACATTGTCACTTTATTGTTTAGCTATGTTCTGGAAGATATTATGGGAGGATTTAAAACCTTTTAAACCTGTGGGGAAATTTTTGTGTGTTAAATTGATCATTTTTGCTAGTTATTGGCAAGGTATTATATTAGCAATTTTGACGTTTTTAAAATTATTACCTGGTAGTAATAATGAACAAGGTGAAAAAGAAGAGAATATTGGGATTTGTATTCAGAATGCGTTGTTATGTGTTGAATTGATTGGGTTTTCTATAGGTCATTGGATTTCTTTTAGTTACTATCCATTCACTATGTCTCAATTACCTTATGGTAGGTACCAATTTAAATATGCCTTGAAAGATTGCTTGGGGTTTAGAGATTTGATTTCTGATTTTGGATTAACTTTCCATGGTGATTATTATAAAGATTATAAGCTGTTTGATTCAGTGGAGGCAGTGGTAGCCCATCCGGATTCCAAAGGGAGAATGAGTCGTATTCATCAAGGTTTAAGGTATCATTATGACGGGAAACATAAGCATTGGTTACCTGAAAATAGCAATAGTAATAGTCAACAACAATCAAGTACTTTAATAATACCAAGTACTTCTGAGATTCATGCATTGGATAATTCGTCAATAATTTCAAACACAACGTCAATGAGAGGGATTTATTCTACATCACCTAGATCGTCAATTGCATCATTTCCAGAATCTTCAATGACAGCTGGAGTGCAAGAGCTGCTGCTGATTCCGCCGCAACCGCAGACAGTATCAATTCAAGAACTAATAGAGAATGACGAGGAATTATCTCTGGAAATAGATTACTCGAAAGAAGATTTTGATACTGACGAAGTATTGTACAATGAGAGTGTGAAGCAAATTAGTACGTATGGATTAAATGATGATAAAATCAAAAGAATGTTGAATTATCCTATTGTTGATGAAGTTATCGATAGTCATGTTTACGGATACAAGGTGCAAAAATTACGACAGCGACAGAAGTTGAGAGAGTTGAAATCCAAGAGAAAACAACATCTGCCTCTTTTACAATCAAATGAAAGTTATCGATATGGTAGTATTGTATAAGGAGGTTATATAGAAAGGAATGTTTGGATACCCTCCCCCTTTTATTATGTTCTCCCCCCTTTGATAGGTGTGCTATTTATTTAATATGTGTAATGGTTTTATGGAAATATTAATTTTAACATATATATACAAGTCCAATACAATCATCTCTTTTTTTAATCATCAATTTTTAACAGATACAAAGCATCTAGATCTTCTTCACTAGCAGGTTTTGCGGTCTTTTGTTGTGGCACGTTCTTTCTTTTTCTCTTCTCTGGTGTGGCTGGTGTAGGTTCCAGTTCCGGTTTTTCTTTTGATTCTATTTTTGAAGGATTTGGCGATATACTATATGTCATTCTTGTCTCTATTTTCCCTTCAGTAGTCCATTTACAAGACAATTCATTCAAGAACTCTTCCAATTTTGTAATCAACAACTGTCTTTTCATCATTCCAATTTCCAATTGCTCAGCATCTTTAATATAAATATAATTCAAATGTTTACCTGTTTGATGCTTTTTATAAATAAAATTAATCGCGAAACCTTTACCCAAATTTATATTTTTTTCAATTTCTTTACATTTTTGCATATTAAAATCATTCATACTAATATCCCACTTCACCGTAATTTCCCTCATTGTAGATTTCTTCTGTCCCGCTTTCAATTTCATCTCTATAGCCTTTAATGTTTTAACTGACCCCATTTTAATCAATTCCTCTTTTTTCATCTCAGCCAATACATCAGAATAATTATTTAACATTTCTCGAATGGTTATAATCTTAATCAAAAGATATGGAGCATCAGTACCAGCTGCCGTGTTAACAATCGATAAACCCTGAGTATCGAAATCTACTTCGTTTATAACATCTCCAAAATTACGTATCGTCAACCCAGATGGTCCAACTAGTTGAACTTTGAAATCTTGTCGATGTTTATGGACTTTCACAATGAGTGATTGGATCGCATTCTTTGTCTGCTCGGATACATGATCAAACTTCATCCTTCGTGGATCATTGATCCAATTCCTTTGTGGACGATTATTGTTTTCATATTTATCATTCACATATCTGTTATTTGCAGATCTATCATTTCCATATCTGTTGTTCGCAGGTCTATCATTTCCAAATCTATTGTTGCCGAATCGTGGTTGGAAGCGATTATTGGATTGATTCCTTGGTGGTCCTTGTTGCTTTTCTTCTCCTTGTTGTCCCTGGCGATTGACGTATTGTCCCGCAAATCGATTACTCCCTTGTTCAAACAATCTTAGACATCGTGAAAAATTTCTCTTTAGGCATATATTTGAACTCATGGTTGATTATGGAAACCTTATATCCAAATCAAACAAAAAAATTTTTCATCATTTTTTTTTTTTGAAAACAATTTACGGAGCTCTTGGACCAGCACGTGTTTGTCATGTGACCTGTTTAAAAAGCTTGTCACGTGCGCAGCTCATCTTTTTTTTTTGTCTGATTGATATCGTGTGAAAAGTTGTCGCCGGAGATAAGATCGAGGTTTCGAGAATTCATTTTTTTTTTTTTTTTTTTTGTTCTGGATTGGGAGGTTATAACTGTAATTAAAACCGAAGATCATTGCCCCTTCCTCAAGGGTTCTCATTCCGCACTTTTAGTTAATTGTGTAATGTGGCACATGAAAATTTTGTTTAAAATGTTTCAGATGAAGCATAGCCAACTACAATCACACACATCGGAGCGTGCTTAAATATGTTCGGGTTGAAGGAAGTGACTAAAAATAAGTTAAGTCCGTCATATGCATAAAAAAAAACAATAGTTTGGAAAAACCGCCAATCGAAAGTTTAATCTATTTTGCAGTTAAAGACATAGTGGTTTCTTTTTATGATACACTGCAGAACTATGAAACAGATGGTGTATATTGTATGGGCAAGTTATTATTTGAAGGTCGACGGAGATACGCGAGACAGAAATCGATGGGCATTATTTTATGCATCTTAATAACCTGTTCGAGACAGATTAGAGGTTGGGTGCCAAAAAAAAAAAAAAGAATAATAAACAAGAAAATACAGTTGGTCCTGGCGTTCTTGCGTAAACCAGTGATTTCAAATACGAATTATGCTGAACACTGACAAGAAACTTTCGAGTGTGCACATTCGAGACTATCAATACGCGTGTGAATCAGGATACTATTCTTCATGATCACCAGGCTGATGATATAAGATCTTTCTCGTCCTTTAATATGCCTGTCCTCCGATCACTCGTCCAAGAACGCAAGATTAGAATGTACATATAATAGATCATGAACATCGTTTAGAATTACGGATTACGGCCATGGGAGTCAGACTCATTTTTGCTGGCTAAGGAATTGTGGTCTAGATCACGCTATCAGTAATTCGGGGCGGACAGAATCAAAGGAAAGGAGTAGATATCAACATCGACGTTGCAGAAGTACACATGAACTAACAGACAAAAAATATGCCAATATAAAATAATCATCGAATTACACAGCACCTATCATCGCATGATCAAAGTGCTATTATTTATAATCAAACCCCGATAATAATAATATTATCATTGCCTTTTAAAGGTAGATGTGGACGGAGAAGGTAAAAAAGTAAATTCAATTAAAGCAAAATGTTTCAACCCTTTTGGTATCTTGATCCGAAATTTGCACATGGTAGCAGCCTATTGTGGGACGTCAAAAAAACACATCCCGGATTAAATGCTTTGTTCGCCGTTCACGTGATAATTATCCCAGACAGAAAAAAAAACAATTGTCTGACACAAAACAGACGGAACAAAATATTGGAGGATACAACTAACACAAAACTTGAAGCAAATTAAACACAAAGAAAAAAGCTTCTATGCTGTTTCTTCTCCTTCTATTTCTTTCTCCATAATTTTTCTTGATTAGGAAAGGATCAGCTGACTAAATGTCCTGACGATCCATTAGCGGGAATCAACATAACGATCGTCTAACAACACCAACTATAGAAGGGGCGGAAGCAGCAACCATAACAATTGTCATATTGGTGTTGTCGGACATAACATTCACGATGCCCCACTAATGCAGCAAACATTTTTTGTTTATTTCCTCCGATGTAATCACCACTCCAACCACCTTGACTACAGGAACGACAAGCGTATGCATATTCGGAGAAACAGCAAGTGAAACCAGCTCGTTCTCCTCTCAGAGTATACATATAGTTGCTTTGCGCCAATAGCCGCGCTTATGCTTTGTCCCCCAAGTTTATGGAATCTATACTGCCCCGCGTATATGGAGAAATTATAAGCGGAGCTTAGATAGGCTGCATCGACGCTGCAAAGCGTCACCAATTTCAAGCGCAAAAGCTATGTTGTCGTTTGCTGTGTGGAGGTCGTTCAATTTTTTTTTCAAACAACGAACTAGATGGTATGCGTTAAATAGTATGCATATGGACTTTAGAGTGAAATTTGGGGGAAGATATATACCGCAATCATGAGTGGTGGCGCTGATGTAGGATTGCATTTGAAGATAATAAGAGATGCATGTGGCAGAGGTTTTAGAAATCTGACATAATTCCACAAGTCCGCCAGAGATTTTTCTTTCTTTTCTCTACTGTTGTTTGCTGCAACAGAAAAAAAAGAATCCTCCAAGCGATAAGGAAGTGAGACATGCGGTAACAATACATGTCACAGTGCAGAGGTTGGGGGATGTTTGGGGGGAGGATACTCCAATATTTTTCAACATCAAGAAGTGTATCTATATTTTTGACTTGTAGATCGTCTACCTATATTTTGTTGAGCTTCTCCTAACTTTTGTTGATGCATAATTGTGACATGATCAAATGTGAGACATGGTCCTACTTTTTGTACCAAACGGTCAGAACGACCGGAAGTAGCCATAACCGGTGGCTGCGCGATTCATTGCTCCAGATTTCATGGCAATAGCAATTTAATGCAAAAATAACAACACCTGATGAATATACGTGTCCAGCAACTATAACATCAAGTTCCCTACCTTACTCGATCCCCTCTTGCTTCGATTCAAGTGAGACATACCTCTGTTCGTCACCGAAACAGGAAAGAAGTAAATATTCCTCGGTATTGCAGCAAGAAAAAAATAGGTCTAGCCCTCCTCCCCACAGAACAAGCAATGTAAGAGAAAAAACTTTAAACAGTCAGATACAAGTGTTATCGTGTTAAAATTGAACCACTCGCAGCTTACCGACAAGGTTTTCTCAAACTTTAAAACTTTCAGCAGGATATTATCGGAATGGTTTCATCTTTGACAGGCCGAAAAGAGTACATATTGGGTCGGTCCCATTTCAAAAAATGTCGATGCCATTGGGGTCGGTGTTTCAATAGGATTGTGCTCCATTACCCAGGATCGTTGTGTGTCAGGTTATATCATCAAATTTCCTAATGAAGCATCATTTGTTTGGTGCTAACAAAGTGAAACATTTAAGCAACTTACAAATTCGCGGATATGTCTTAGACTAGAAAGAGGAGGCCGTGCTTAATTCCGCCAACGTGTGGTGGCATAAAAGAAAGAAAATAAAAAATAAATTTTCGATACGTGTGGTGGTGGTGGGGGTCGCGGTAGGAAGAATGCCGACTGAGTGACGATTGGCGACTGCTGCAGTTCCGGACATTGGACGCGCGAGGAGTGCGTCTGGGCTGAAACTAATCCCCTCTCCAACCAGAGGATTTTTTGCAATTAACAACTTCTGAAACAAAAAAGATGACACCAGGTCAGTAAATTACCAAATCATTGCCATCATTACAATTGAGAGATAAAGGTAAACTGATTATGCGAGAGAAGTCTCTAGTTGCTCGTCTATCGTGTACGTTTTTTAGCAAATTGTTGATATTTTTACTTCTTTTCGTAATATGGGGTTGCTATATTCTTTCTTTCTCCACTATTTAAATTCTTTTCTGATTCAGAAGGATGGAAAAATAGCGGAAAATAAAGCAATCTCCCATCGTCAAAAGATCGCGTGCCACAACACACTTGGCAGGCATGTTCCCCCCTTTCTACATTCTATTTTGATTGCACCAGCAGGAGGGAGAACACCTAAGACGTCAAAAGTACTAGTTGATCACTATATATCCCCTCTCATGGCTGTGTGAGTTTTCAATCACACACAGCTTTTCTTATCCCTGGATAATTATAATCGACTCTTATCTTGTGGGAGAACGCCGCAATAGAAAAAAGAAAGAATTTTTTAATTGGTAAAAAATTGGTAATTAATGACACATGCACACATGCGGCCACGATACCCGGGGCACGGCGAAGTGTGCACACACATGCACCACGGGCTCCTCCCACACTTTATACACAGAGATAGATTACGTTATTCAATTGATAATGACGATTAAAAAATGATGATTAGTACAAACAACTATGAACTTTTTTTTATCCTTTCTAGTCTAATATGTTTTTGATAAGTACCACTAATGGGAAGGGGGGATATGAGGGGGGGTTATTCATTATAATACCAGCCTATAACAAAACTCAAATGACATTAAAAAATTAAAGAGTCTCTTTTGTTTCTCTTCTAAGGCTTTGTCGTAAATTCGACTAATTTCACAAACGGGAACACTCGGAATCCAGTCCGCTTAAAAGCCCAAAGAAACAAAGGACTACCCAATGACAAACCAAATTAAACTAATCACAAACCAAACCTAAGCCAAACCTTAAAAATATATAACCAAGTAAACCTTAAAACAAAACTTTTTGTTTTATCTCACTCTTTCTATTCTAACTATTCTAAAACAGTAAGAAACCAATGCAAAATGCTAAACAACCAAGTGTGAAACCTTGAAACCAGTCAAAGGAAACACCCATAATGACACACACGCCACACTTAACAATGCAGCTAATTTTACAAACAATCCTTATCCAAGAAATCGTAATCAACAGACATACCATTTATTATTTCTCTAGTGTTGACAATGTAATTAAATGATACTCTTTTAGCTTTTGATTTTGAGTTGGTATGACTTTTCTTCTTAAGAATTGGTTTGTGAATGGAGTCACAATCAGACATATCGTCAATCATAAACTCTTCATCAACATCTATGATTGAAGAATTGGTTGATTTTGTTCTATTTCTATAGAATCCTTCATGCATATCATCTGATGCGTCAGTATCCACTTCATCATCAGTGCTTGTAAATGAGTCGAGTGAATCAATAGACATGTTGTCAAAATCAGTTAAACACGATGGTTCCATTGGTGTGGTTGTTGTAGTTCTAGTAGTGGTGGATGGTGTGGTATTAAATTTCTCAACTTGAGGTCCAAATAACCAAGTTATATCTGAGTTTTTATCCCAGTTAATCAATAAAGGGTTAATTTCAGGTAATTTTTGGTGGTTCTTGTAAATTCTTCTCCAACATATATTTGATAAACGTTGATACAAGAATTCGTTATGTATCTTATATTCTGG
>JAKTVG010000484.1:0-17189 GCA_030557085.1 Candida gigantensis
CACACACACACATATTCTTTTTCCCATGACTTCCGCAGTTTTCACACTTTTATACAACCCAAATTACCTTGCCGGAGCATTGGTGTTGGGAACAACATTAAGGAAGCTTTTATCCCAGACTGATGAAAAACATGAAGATGTCAAATTGGGTATTTTGATAGACAAGTCGAATTTTTCATCATTTCAATTACAATTATTATCCAAATATTATCATGATTTAATTGATGTATCACCACTTAAATCTACAATTGTTGAGAAATTAACAAATGATTTGAAAAGACCAGAATTGGATAAAACTTTTACAAAGATTAAATTATGGTCATTAATTCAATATGAAAAAATTTTATATTTGGATTCTGATACTTTACCTATAATACCAAATACTTTTGAAGGAGGTACTGTATTGGATTTATTATCTTTGGATTTCCCAAGATTTAAAATCTTGGCAGCTCCTGATTCTGGATTTCCTGATATTTTCAATTCTGGTGTATTTGTATTGAGACCTAATTTAAATGATTATACAAATTTGGCTTCATTAGTTCAAGAATCAGCAGTTAATCCAGACGTTTCATTTGATGGGGCAGATCAAGGGTTATTGAATCAATATTTTAATGCTCAACCTGATTGGGTCCAAAATTTATTAAAGAAACAAAAAAACCAACCACCACATCAGATTGTTGATTTGTCAAGTATCAATCATACTGAAGATTCCAAATGGATTAAAATCCCCTTTTTATATAATGTAACACCATCTGCTGAATATCAATATTTACCTGCTTTTAAACATTTTCAAAAACCTCCACAACCAGTACCGCTGAAAAAACCACCTCCATTAGAACAACCATCATTGGAAGGAGAATTGGTAGATCATGGTGGTGAACAACCAAAACATGAAGAAAAATTGTGGGAAACTACTTTTGATACATTGGGTCGTTATCATTCCACGGCATTGCTGTATATTAATTATAATACTACTCAAGTGAAATTGGTACATTTTATTGGTCCTTATAAACCATGGAAACTGAGCTCTCATGTGACTGGAATTCATAAAGATTGGTGGAAAATTTGGATTGAAGAATTTGGAGAAAAATCGGTATCTGATGTCATTTATAAAGAACAAGTTCCAAGTGAATACAGTTCTGAATTATTTCAACAAGAAAAGAAGAAGGAAGAAGTTTTACCAGAGGTGTCAGAACAAACTTCCCCACAACCACAACCACAACAAGAACCTGAAGAACCTCCAATTGATACTTCTGATCCGCATACCTTATTAGATCCAGCCAATTATCAACGTTTCGAAGCTGATGTTCAACCAAGTATTGATGCCATGTGGGATCCAACAAAGGAGCCACCTCCAAAACACGAAGAATATAAGGCTCCAGAAGGTCATGAAGTGTTTGATGAAAGTTTGAAGTCATTTACTAATGAATGGGACCATCATCAACATCCACCACCATATCAACCAGTAGAAACCCATGAAATGCACCATGATGAACAACAACAACATTATGTTGAGCCACATCATCATCGTCATTACGAAGAGCCCCATCATGAAGAACAACCAGAAGCTTTATCTATTACTCCTGAAGAACACCCTATTTTCCATGCCGATTATAGTTTGCCTGAAGTATTACAAGAACGACCAGAATTGTATGGACATAAATTTGTTGAACCTGAACGAGTTTTTGATACCACGAATGATTATTTCCCTACACATATTTTACAAGAGGTTGAAAAAATTGATATTTCTAAAGAAGAAGAAGATGCAAATACAACTGAACAATTGGTTGAACCTCCAAGTCCTGGTAAATTAGCTTGTGAAGTTTCTGATTATAATGAAATGAATGAAGAATTTGCTAAAGAGGGTATTGTTGAAGATACTACATTTGAAGAAATTTATGAAGAAGGAGAAGAAGGATTTGAAGAAAATGATTTGGAAGAAGAAGAAGTGGAACAAGAAGAAGAAGAGGAAGAGGAAGAAGTTGTACCTAAGTTGTTTCCTTGGGAATTTAGAGATAAAGATAAACCAACGGAGAGAGTATTTGACTACTAGTTTTGTTTCATTCCATAGTCAAAGAGACCCTCCCATTTTTATTCTTCACTTTTCGTTTTTGTTTCTTTTATTTCTTTCTTACCAAATGTTTCCCTAGTGTTTATGAATATATTCCATTGTCGTTGTTGTCCTTATTTGGTGGGTATAATTATTTTTGTATGTCATTCATGCATCTATGTTTTTTTGAATGACGATTATTGTTGCTGAATCATTTTAATTAAGTTGTTGTAGTAGTAGTAGTTGGTGTTGTTGATGACTTTTGATCATCTTTGTATAAAATTTTTTGCAGAAACATGTCAAATAGGATCATGAATATAAATAGCAACATACTTTTCTTTCTTTCTTTATTTGTTTATTTGTAATTGCCACTAGGTTATTAGTAATCATTTAGTTCGTGGTATGTTGTATTGTTTAATTTGCCACCATGATTGATGATTGATGACTCAATTCAGGGGGCGGGAGGTCATTTAATTTGTGAGTATTAAAAAAGAGATGTTGATGACCCCTGAATGTAGATAATGATGATGATGATGATAGTGGGATTTCATACATTTCCGAGATCAAATATTACATACATACTGGATGAGAAGTCGTGTCCTCCGTACCAGGAATTAAAATTTTTCACTTAAACTTTTTCCACTCATCAACTAATAAGTAACAAATCCTCCTCTCACCATTCAAAAAAAATTTTTTTTATAAACTCCTTTCTTTTCCCTTTTTTTTTTTCATTATCAATCCCCATTGTATTAAAAAAATCATGGCATCCGAAGGTATTACTGAAATTGATTCTGGTTTAATTGAAACCAACTACGACAACGTCGTTTATAAATTCGATGATTTGAACTTGAAACCAAATATTGTTAGAGGTATTTTTGGTTACGGGTATGAAACTCCATCTGCCATTCAACAAAGAGCAATTTTACCTATAACTGAAGGTAGAGATGTTTTAGCTCAAGCTCAATCAGGTACTGGTAAAACTGCAACTTTCACCATTTCTGCATTACAAAGAATTGATGAAAATGAAAAAGCCACTCAAGCTTTAATTTTAGCTCCAACTAGAGAATTGGCTTTACAAATTAAAAATGTTATTACTGCCATTGGTTTATATTTGAAAGTTACCGTTCATGCTTCTATTGGTGGTACTGCCATGAGTGAAGATATTGAAGCTTTCAGATCTGGTGTTCAAATTGTTGTTGGTACTCCAGGTAGAGTTTTAGATATGATTGAAAGAAGATATTTTAAAACTGATAAAATTAAGATGTTTATTTTAGATGAAGCCGATGAAATGTTATCTAGTGGATTTAAAGAACAAATTTATAATATTTTCAGATTATTACCTGAAACTACTCAAGTTGTTTTATTATCTGCTACTATGCCACAAGATGTTTTGGAAGTTACTACTAAATTTATGAATAATCCAGTTAGAATTTTGGTTAAAAAAGATGAATTGACTTTAGAAGGTATTAAACAATTTTATATCAATGTTGAATTGGAAGATTATAAATTTGATTGTTTATGTGATTTATATGATTCTATTTCTGTTACTCAAGCAGTTATTTTCTGTAACACTAGATCAAAAGTTGAATTCTTAACCAATAAATTAAGAGAACAAAGTTTCACTGTTTCTGCCATTCATGCTGATTTACCTCAAGCTGATAGAGATACAATCATGAAAGAATTTAGATCTGGGTCTTCAAGAATTTTGATTGCTACTGATTTATTAGCAAGAGGTATTGATGTTCAACAAGTTTCTTTGGTCATCAATTACGATTTACCAGCCAATAAAGAAAACTATATCCATAGAATCGGTAGAGGTGGTCGTTTCGGTAGAAAGGGGGTTGCCATCAACTTTGTCACTGATAGAGATGTTGGTATGATGAGAGAAATTGAAAAATTCTACTCTACTCAAATTGAAGAAATGCCAGCTGATATTGGTGCTTTATTTGCTTAGAGGGAAAAGTAAACACACACAACGCAACGCAACGCAACGCAATGCAACAACGCAACACAACAACAACAACACATAACACATAACAAGTAACATCTGTTTTATTCTATTTTAGTTTTTATTTTGACTGTGTCATTGGTATAGTATTATAAATATATATATGTAGTTTCTTAAGAACAATATTGTAGGAGAGAGTTTCTCTTTTTTGAGTTTATATGCATTTTGAATGAATGAATGCCACCAATATTTTTTTTTTCTTGTTCCATAAATGGAATGTATTGTTTGCCCACAAGAAAGAACAATATCCAACACCCAACGGCAAATACATACACATATCAACATCAATGGTAAACAGATACAATCTACCGGGTTCATTCCCCGTAGATAATGACCAAATACAGTCCACCACCACCACCACCACCACCACCACCACCAGTTCTTCTGCGATGGCAGCAACAGAAATCATTGAAGTTGAAACAAAATCACGATTTAATAATGATCAATTAATACATACCAAAACAAAATCACAAATTGATTTACTTTCACAAATTCATGCTTTGATATATATTTTAATTTTTTATCAATTTATTAAATATTGTCATTTAGCTTGTTTAATTCCATTATTATTACATTTAATTTTACAATTCACATTAAATCCTAAATTAATTATAAATAATAATAATCGAGATATTCATAATTATTTATCATTTTTATCAATTAATGATTCGGAAAATGAAACTGAAGAAACAAGACAACTGATAATTGATACATTTGTTCATAAATATTGTTATTTATTATATTTCAAAACTTTAATTGTTATAATTTATCATACTTTATTTATATGTACATGGGTAATGTCATTAGTTAATCTGGATCAATTGGATAAATTAAGAAATGGAACATGGTGGTTAATTTCATTCATTGGTGAAGAAACTCCACAAATAAATAAATCCGATTCATCATATTGGTTGAAATTATATCAATTAGGTTTATTTCAATTATTATTTACTGATTTTTTAATCTTATTTTTACAATTGACATTATATCAATGCATTTATAAACAAAGTGATGTTTTCCATTTATTACGTCGATTAAATGAAAAAGAAGTTTATATCATTAGAACAAATATAAATGAAAACCTGAGAGGGGGTCAAAATGATAATACTGTTCATGTGGATGAATTTGGTGTGCCTACAGTTTTGAAAATTCGACTATTTGAATGCTTCCAATCAGATGCTTATTTATATTAAAAAGCGTACCTAGATAAGTTCTGCAAAGGGACGGGAGGTATAAGACAATCAATGCTTTTTTATAGAATGATATGTAATATAGTGAGAAAAACGAAATGGGGAAAAAGCTATTTAGATTTTTTACTTGTACTTCTGTTCTTTTGGGAAAAAGCATTGTAAGGCTTCTCTACCTTATACTTTGTAATTGACCAAGAAACATGTATTAGCTTGGAGGGAGGGGTTTTAATATGTACACAATCACGTGACCTAATAATCTTCACGTGACTAGAATAGATACGCGTCTCTTTTGAGACAGAAAAAAATAGAACTCGCCAAACTTATAAATTTCATTTTATTTCATTTCGTTGAAAAAAAAAACAATAATACACCTCACTATATTTCATTTCTTTCTATAACACATTTAAACAAATATGACATCAGAAGAACAAACACTTAAGAAGCAAAAATTAGAAACTTTACCATCATCTTTAAAAGTTTATTTACGATCATCAAAAGGTCGCTTACCTACCAAAGGATCAGCACTTGCAGCTGGATATGATCTTTATTCCTCTGAATCGGCAATCATTCCAGCAAAGGGACAAGGAATGGTATCTACTGATATTTCAATTATTGTCCCCGTGGGTACTTATGGTAGAGTTGCTCCACGATCAGGATTAGCTGTAAAACATGGGATTTCTACAGGTGCTGGAGTAATTGATGCTGATTATCGTGGAGAAGTTAAAGTTGTTTTATTTAATCATGGTGATTTGGATTTTGAAGTTAGAGAAGGGGATAGAATTGCACAATTGGTTTTGGAACAGATTGTTAATGCTGAAATTCAAGAGATTAGTGTTGAGGAATTGGATAGTACTGTTAGAGGTGATGGTGGATTTGGATCTACTGGTAAGAATTAGGGATGTTTTTAGGAGTTTGTATGTATAAATAATAATAAAAAATAATAATAGTCAGTTACCTAAGTACAAAAATAGAATATTCTATAAACATGAAAGATTTGGTGGGGTTTGTCACTCTCTATCTCGAGTATGAGAAAAAGGGGGGGAGTTTTTCTTTATAATATCAATTTTTTTTTTCTTTTCGTCTTTTCGTTTATTTAGGCTTTAACTTCTTCCTTCTTGGTTGTTTCTGTTGTTGGTTTGACAGCTTCTTCATTTGAATCTTTTGTTGTATTTTCTTCTTCTTCTTTTTCTTTCACTGGTTCATCTTCTTCAAATTTGGTTCCTTCACTTGCAGTTTCTTCATATTCATCCAATTTAATTTCATCTTTAACTTTAGTAACAGTATCTTTTTCTCTTTCATTTTCTTCTTCAATCATTTCTTCTTGTTCTTTCAAAATATCCAATTTCAATTTAGAATCATCAGATAATTCCAATTTGGCAACATTATAAACTTCATCAGGAATAGATGATAATACCGCCAAAAGCGCATCATAATAAGAATCAATTGAATGACCTTTATCTCCATAAGTATAAGCACTAGATAAAATCAATAAAGTACTTGGGATTTTCTTTCTTAATCTTAAATCTAACCATGTTTCCAAATCATCTCTTAATCTAGCAGGTGAACAATCACTTGTTTTAATACCACGTTGTGAACATGCCATAAGTAATTCAGGAATAGTTAAACTATCAACACCTTCATAATCTATAACTTTGTCATCTTTGATTATATTCAACAAACGATGTCTAATTTGATATCTTAAAATTGAATCAGTTCCAAATGGTCTTAAACTCATATATTTACACATGGCAACCAATTGTGGACGAGATAAATTATCTAAAACTTGATCATTTTTAAATAATCTTGCAACTTGAATCAATTGTTCACGACTTGGATTTTTACCTAATGAAACACAATGAAAAAATTGTACAAAATTTTCACGTTCTGTATCAGTAATTTTTTTCAGTAATTTTAATCCTCCACTTTTAGCCATTGTATCTTTAATATATTGAGAAGCAGCTTTTCTTGTTTTTTTCAATTTTGTCAATTTTTTTTGTCTATCAACAGTTGATTCATAAGTTGATGGTAATAAATTAGGGAAAATTTTTAATGCAACAGGTAATAATAATTCAGCAAATGGAATAATTATAAACATTGCAAACGGAACTAATCTAACAACATCAACAATTGTTCTTTGTAATTGATTAGCTTCTCTACGTGATAATTCATAACCTGCCATTAATTTTAATAACAATTTAGTAGAAACTTTGATTTCATAACCCAATAATTTAGTACCATGCCAATAATGTTTAGCTTCATGCTTTACTTTTTCCCAAATTGATTTCTTTGGTTCTTCACTAATTTTTTTGACCACCAATTCAGTAGTTGGAGACTTCTCTAGTGTTTCTAATGCCTTCTCTTCGACTTGTTTCGGCAGTGGTGGTGTTGATGAAGTTTGAGATTTGGTAGAATTATGTCTAATAAACGTGTTCACCAATTTATAATTTATGGTATTGGAATTAAGATTCCCATGTAAACTTGGTTGTAAGGGGTATCTTATTGAACTCAGTAAAGAGGACTTAAGTACCAAATTCCTAGTATGCTTATAAAGTATAAGTTTGGTGGTGGAAGCATGTTGACCAATGATGGAATTTCTAATTAAAAAATTCATTGCTCTTTATAAATGGTTGGTTGCTGCTAAAAAGAAGAACAAGTTAAAGACTGAAAAGTTTTTTCTTTTCAGGGAAAATGAAAATGAATATGAAAATGACTATGGTGGATTAAGCCGAATGGGTAGACAACCAATGCTTTGAGTGTTGGTTCAACTGTTTATTTGGTTTTTGTAAGAAGGAAGGAAGAAAAGGTTAATAATAATGGATATTATTGGAAGTATAATAGAATTGTTGTCAATAATACAAGAAAATTCAAAGGGCAAAAAAGAACAAGAGAATTAAAAACCAAAAGCTAAAAGTCAACGCACAGAATAGAAAAGGAATTATGACTACCACGACATAAGAAGAACCATGAAGAACGAACGAAACAAGTCTTACTTTTACGCCCGGCGGACGCCCCAGCAAGCAGAAAGAAAAAGATGGCGACATTTTTTTTTTTTTTACCTGGCGGTGAAGTTTAACACGACATTCTTTGCGGTGCTGTGTTGTGCACTACAAAAGAAAAACTCCCTCGGCTTCGGCTTCGGCAATACTGGAATCGGTTGGCTCTCGGCTCAGACTTATTACTTACATTTAACGGAGTTAACACAATACTTTTACCAGTATATATTCCCACCGTATGTCTCTAAACAGTCTACTCTCTACTATTTATACATATATTTCTCTATTCTTCTTCCCCTTGATTGATCTTCCCCTGTTCTCTACTTTCTCCATTGACCCCAACTATAATAATCTTTTCAATCACAGTGTGATAATCTTCATCTTCACCATCAACAAATATAGTCAAGTTTTGAACATTTTGGAATCTAACAAATTTAAATTTTAAGTTCAACCATTGTTGTTGATCACCTTCAGCAACAGACACTTTTTCAACATGCGGAGCATTTACATCTGAGCTGGCATCATCAAATGATAATATAGACAGTGTGTTGCACCATACTTTCACCACGCTAGGAGGTTGAATTTCATCCACATCATCAGCATCAATGTTCAATTGGCTTTCATCTATGGATTTATAATGGTTGCTGGATCTCACTTTGATCAAGATAGAATAAATTTTGGAAATATTCAAGAATGGGATATAGATTAACAATTGAGAATCTGAATCTGATATAACAGCTGATTTTTCTGAATTTTCCAAACTAACAACTTGTTTAAGTTTTGAATCTTTGTATAAAGGTAAACAATTTAAAATTTCAAACCCATTGGAATCAATTGTTGAATTCAATATTTCAAAATTTTTAGGTATCAAAGCTTTAATATCTTTCAACCCGCTATTCTTCTTAATTAAATCATCAGTCCCTGAACCATTACCTTTTCTCTTGACCCCATTAGCTTTGGTATCAAATTCTTGAATTTTAGGCATCAATTCTTGTACATTAGCACCAGTGATACGATCCACTTCTTTACCATTTTCAAGAAATACAAATGACGGAACAGCAGTTATGTTGTATTTAGAAGCTAGTTCACGTTGACTATCCAAATCGATTCTGACAATTTCAACATTTTCAAATTGATTATATGCTTGATCAATTAATGGTTTCATTGCTTGGCATGGTCCACACCAAGATGCGGTGAAATTTAATACGAGGTAAGAATTGTTCTTTACGTAGTCTTCGAAATCTTTAGTTGATTTGACAAATTGAATTGACGGCATTGTATGATGAGGTGGTTGATTATCGTGCCCAATGAGAGTATTCTTCTTTGGGGGAGGTTAGTGATAATAGGATATTGGTGTGTCGTCTCTATTATTATTTTTTTCGCCATTACCAACAATCACTCTTTGTTAAGGACAGCCATACAAAGAGAGACTGCATATTAACCACACTACTACAATAAGCATTTAGTGGTTGTAGTTTGTCTTAATATGAAATTCAATCCTTATTACTACTCTTGGTCACCACCACGCCATCTTACAACACACACATACATACACACCCACAAATCTACTGCATTTCCTATTAATTAACTATTCTTTTTATCTATTCCTTCACAAATGACTAATACTTGAGTTATTACAGACCTTTTCATCATAGCGCTTCATAAGTTATTCAATACCCCCTCAAATAGTTCCGTTTATCCTTTTTTAATATTAATTGAATAGAATAGTATCAAAGTACCAATGCTACCGGAACCAACAGTATCTAGTTCCAACAGCAATTCTTCCAAGCCCAAAAGGGTGGTTTCTTCACAACTTAGACTATCCAAGAATGGCAATTCTCCTACGAATGATTCATCATTACCCACATCACCAACTTCTCCTACAACAACAACAACAACTCAACAATTAAATAATAAATCCAAGGGAAAATCTGCAGGCAGAAACAATAATATCAAAATAGATCATAAAACATTTAATAATTTTGACTTGGATTTTGAAAATTCATTAGATTCAATAACTACTACTACTACATCTCAAAAAGTACAACCAAAAAGTGATAGTGAACCTCCCCATGTTGAAGTATCGAAAGAAGAATTGAAGAAAGCACGCGAGTTGACCTCGATCTTTTTAGATACGAGGAAATTATTGAATGCAGAATATAATGTAATTGATCAAAAGAATGATGCTACTGATAAAGTAGAACAAAATAATGCTTCAATAATTAAAAGTTCACGTGGGACATTAATAAGAACAGAAAAAGTTAAAACCACTTTAGCATTAAAATATTTATATATTCAACGTATTTATGAATGGGAACAAAATCATAAAGATACAAATGAACATCCTGGAGTAGAAGGAGTTTATAATCCATTACAAATTTTAAGAAATCGAAAATTAAGAAATAAATATAATGAACATCCACAACCTTTAATTCATATGAAAACAATTCCATTGGCATGTAATGTATTTAGTAGACATAATAATAATAATAGTTCACATCCGAAACATGATGGAATTTCATTATCAGGTCATAAGAAGAAAAATTGGAAGATGTCATGGGCAATTGAATTGAATGAATTTGTAGCTGATCCTAGATGGAGAGTGAATCATTGGCATGAATTAATGGATCCAAAGGGGAATTTATGGTTTCCTAATCAAACACAAGAAGAACCATCATCATCGTCTGGGAAAGACTTAAAGAAGATTTTTATATTGAATCATAATAAACAAACTGGTGGTGTTGATGTTGATGAAGAAGAAGATTCACAACCGGGCTTGGAGAATGAAGAGTTTAATAGATTAAAATTAAGAAATAAAGGACGGGGGAAACAAACAAAAAGATTTTCATCGGTTGATGGATCAAGTTCTGATAGTGATGTTCATATGCTTCGAATTTCACGTTCTAAATCTCCCAAGAAACATAAAATTAGAAATAAAATGAAGAAATTTTATATTGGTGCAAGTGGTGGTGGCGGAAGTACTAGTGGAGGTAATGGAGGTGATTCATCAAGTTCATCAAATGCAATAAATGAAATCTTGACCACGCCACCACCACCTCCTCCTACTTCTTCAGAAGATAAAGGTTCTGTTGTTTATGATCCCCAAGATCCATTATCTAAACAACTTTTCAAAAAACTTTCAGCGGTTGGAAGAGATGAAGAATCAGTATCTCCACCTTTAGAAATACCGAAAATTCGTATTGAGCCAACAAGTCCTACTCGCAGTAATAATATCAACAACAACAATAACAACAACAATAATGGTATTTTTGGTAATGATATGATTGGCGATAGTATCTCGTCTGTGCAAGATGTGGAATTCAAACCATCTGAGAGACCGGAATCATATTCCCTCATCCATTCACGCAATCATTCGAGTTCGGATGATGGTGTGATATATGAAGAAGGAGATGATTCAAACCAAGAACTTGAAGAAATCAACCCCCACAACCACAACAACAACAATGAAGAAGAAAAAGAAGAAGAAGAAGAAGCATTAGAAGAAAATAAAAGTGATATTGATCCTGCTGCATGTGTAGCAATATTTGATGATCGACAATTACATTTTCAAAATATGCTGAGTAATTTAAAATATTTCCAACAATTTATAAAATTACGAACAAATTATTTAACTACAGTATATCCTATACATTTAACAACCATTAATTCTCAAGTTGGTCAAATTACAAATGAAACAATGTATGAAATTTTATCTACAATATCACAAATAAATGATGATTATTTACCAGGATATGAAGAATTATATTTAGGTTTTATGGATGAGATCAAATCAGTGATTCATATGGTTAATGATGTTAATTCTGTTAAAATCGATACATTATTAAGTTCAAATGATAGATCAATATCAGAAATAAATGCTTCATTATCTTTAGATTTAAGAAAAATTAAAGAAAAATTAGATTATTTAGATCATTCATTAAATCGAAAAATTTTTAAAAATGCTTTGAGTGGTGGTAAAAGAAAAGGTACAGGTACAGCAGATAATATTGGATTAATTTATAAAATTTTATATTCTTGTCTTGAAAATTTAATTATCATTTTATTAAGACTGATTTGGATCGTGGTTAATGTTTTTAAAGCTGTCAAATTTATTATTATGACTTTATTTAGTATTATCAAGTTTATATTTTGGTGAAATATCAACAACAAATAATACACAACAAATTAATTACTTTTTTTTGCATCCTCTCTATGAAAATTGAAGTCCTGTACTAACTATAAATATTTGCAACGCGTAAAAATCAATTATCATCAACACTATGAAAAACCATAATCTGTTGAGATTTTGAATGAGATCACAAAGAATAGACAAAACTGAGCACGAGAAGTTATAAAAGGGGGATGAGATTAGAAAAACCAGGTATATATATTTGTAGATCAAAATCCAGTCCTTTTGGTAAATAGTGTTTCTATGGTTATTGTTTCTAGAATTATTGATTCAAAAGGTATTATTTCTGCCTGTGGTTTTGATAGGATTGGATTGTCTACAAATTTATATTTTTTTAGTCGGGGGGACGCGCCGCACCGCACCGCACCATACCAGGCACGTATCAATAATTACATAAAATAACATAACAGCAACCAACTTTAATATTTAGCAAGAAAAACAGAAAACAGAAAACAGACTGAGAGACCAAAAGTGCGACAAAGTTTTTTTTTTTTTTGTTTATTTAATATATTTCCCCTTACCATTACCATCATCAATCAAGATATACAGATACCACCCCCTACCTGGCTTTCACTTGGGATACCAGACCTTGTATTATTATTATTATTATTATTAGTATTATTATTAACAGCTTTGTATTATACCACACCTGCTTGTGAAAGTGCAACAGTCAAACAACCAACAAGACTGTTTATTATTTATTTTTTTCTTTTGCTGTACAACCACGTATCTTGTGATTTATTATCAACCATTGGGTCATCTATATCGATCCATTATAAATTAACCAGATCTAGTTATATTGGGTAACGAAGAATAGGTTTTTTCCATCATCAGAAAGCACATCACCCCCAGAAAGAATTAATTGAAAACGGGCGCGATGGTTTCCGAAGATAAGCAACCAAACAACAATACCTTGAATCTGAAATCGAAACAAGAAGAACTAAATGCACTAGAAAGTGCAGGTAAAATACCTAGAAGAGTGAAAGTATACCTACTAAATGGAGATGATTGGGTAGATAACGGAACAGGGTTTTGTGTGGGTGAAGTAGACAATGAAACAAACTCCCCTTATTTCCTTGTTCGAAATGAAACTGATTCTGAAAAGATAATACTAAAGTCTTTTCTTGAAGGATCAATACAATATCAGAGACAACAAGAAACGTTGATTGTATGGACGGACTCAAATGGATCAGATTTGGCATTATCGTTTCAAGAAGTCGAAGGTTGTGCCGATTTGTGTGATTTTATAATACGGGTTCAACAAAGTAATTTCAGTCCTGAGATATCGCTATACTATGTCATACCAAATGCTGGTGAAGGAGACGAAATAACCGAATTAATAACTGGACCAGTACGATATCCACCTGAAAATCCAACTAGAGACAAAATGGAGTTGGTCTTGGAAACAATCAATCAAGGAAACAATTCACAATTCACAAGAACTAATATTCTGGAATTTATTATTGAAAATGGGTACTTTTCTAAATTGGTAAAGATTTTTGAAGAAGCAGAAAACGTTCAGGACTCTGATGTACTTTACTGTATAAGTGATGTGCTCAAGTCGCTTTTTTCGTATAATGAAACATCTATCTTAGAAGATATGTGGTCATGCGAGGAGAATATGATGGGATTAGCAGGAATATTAGAGTATGACTCAGAGTATCCTAATTTAAAGGCATCGCACAGAGAGTTTATGTCGAGTCAATCGTTCACCACGGTAATACCCGTGGAAAATATGGAAATATTCAAAAGAGATTTTTATTTGAATTATCTCAAAGATGTTGTGTTAGCGAGATTTCTTGATGAACTTACATTTAATTTGCTATCAACCCTGATTTGTTGCAACCAGATGGAAATATTCAACTATATCACCGATTCGGATATTCTTGAACACTTGTTTAAACTTTATGACAATGAAAAGGATAATGATAATGATAATGATGACGATGATGGTGATTCTGATTTAACATTAAAGAGACGAGATGGAGTTAAGATGCTACACCAGTTTGTTCTTATTGCAAAATCACTGCGTAATAATAGGTTTTATTCATTATTGGTGAAATCTGGATTGTTGAAATTGCTTGATTTTGCATTAAAAGATAAGGAAGACAAAATAAGAGTGCTAGGAACCGAGTTGGTCCTGGTGATTATTGAACAAGATGTTTCCCTAGTGAATTCGATAGACCACGAAGAAATTACTATAGATATTTCAGACCCACCAATTCTTGAAGAAGTGGCACATGATAACCGTAATATAGAGAGAAGTACAAATCACAACAATGATGATGACATAACTGTGGAGTCTAAAGATGTCAGATTGAGATTGTCTGATGATATGACACTCATATCGATCTTAAGCAAATTACTTATTAAAGATAAAAATGTTGGGTTGAAAACACAAGCTTTTGAAGCATTAAAATCTTTATTGGATCCAAATATTGCTTCTAGTGGCAGTAGTGGGGTGAGTCCAACAGTTGGGAGTGCTTCTGCTGCTGCAGTTTCTGCATTTTCTTCACTGATTCCACCGCCAGTGCCTTCACCAATTGCACTTTCAATCAATCAGACAGATGAATTTAAATTTGCAAGTGAAGAATTCAAAGAGGTAAACACTAGCAATTATTTTAAAGCCTTCTATTCACAAGTCGCGCCTGAATTGTTTAGCAAATTGATAGAGTCTGCAGATTCTAAACAAGAAGTTTGGAATGGAGACAAAAGTGACGTATTACTATGTCAATTGTTGTGTGAATTGATATCATTTTGTACTCGAGAGCATAAAAATACAACTTCAAGATCTTTCTTTATCGAGAATCATATTTTATTAGGTGTGGCTAAGTTATTAACTTCAGATTGTAAAATGGTTTTGAAATTAAGTGCAGTTCGATGTCTTAAAAATTTAATTCTTTTAAATGATGATTTTTATACAAGGTATTTTATAAGTCATGATATTTGGATATATTTTTTCAAATTTTTTGAAAATATAGTTCAAGAGAATAATCTTGCAAATTCAACGTGTTTGGACTTTCTTGAGCTCATTATCAGAGGTTGTGACTATAGTTTTAACAACAGGAGGTCCAATTTTATTTTGCTTGCTAAATACATTTATAACAACTACGGTGATTTCATTAGAGACAAGTTGCATTACGTTGATACTGGAGTACGATTGAATGATATAGCGGAAGCGTACCTTAAAGACATCAAATCAAATGGTCATGACACTGAGAAGAACAAAGATGGTGGTGTAGATGTTGCTGAAAATGAAGGAAAAGAAGCAGATGATGATACGAGTGGAAATGTTGGGATTAAGACAGATGAACTAGCTTTATCTGATGATGATGAAGAGTTATTTGAGAATGCTTCAACGCCTATTAATGAAGAAGACGAAGATGAAGAAGAGATTAGTCGTGATACAGTTGTACAACAACATACAGATGTTGTTACGAATGGAGAAAAGAAACGCCCACGAAACGAAATGGAAAACAGTAAAGAGTCTCAAGTTGATGAAAATTCATCAACTATTAATACCCTAAATGATAATGACGGTTTTAATGCTACCAAGAAAATTGCTTTAACTACAATTGCTAGTGATCAAGTATAAGACATAGTAATAAGAACTTACATAGGATGATGTTAGATAAATCTTTAAATGAACAAATGGAGTTGTAAGCGAAATGGCATTGTAGAGCCAAAGTGTGGCTACTGCCCAAACGATACCAAACCAAACGGAGGAAGGAACCGCAGTTAAAAAAAAAAGTTTAACCGAGGCAACGCAAAATTTCGGAGATAATTTTTTTCCTCCCACCCCCTGTTTGTAACCGGTCCGCCCCCCTCTTCGTCCTCTTCGGTACCACAGTCCTAGTGTTGTTTTTTTTTGTGGGGAGTAAAATTTAATTAGTGTTGTATAAAATCACAATCAAATTTCTTTCTTTCATAAGAAAATTATTTTTCAATTTTTAAATTTATTAAAATTTCCATCTTTTCCTAAATCCCACCCCCCATATATATATATATTCACATAATACACCATGCCAAACACATTAGACCATTCATATGTTGAAACCAGTGCTTGGAAACCAGATTTATTCAAAGGGAAAGTTGTTTTCGTCACTGGAGGAGCAGGATCAATTTGTCGTGTTCAAGCAGAAGCTTTAGTTTTATTAGGAGCCAATGCTGCTATTATTGGTAGAAATCCAGAAAAAACCGAACAAGCAGCTAAAGAGATTGAATCATTAAGACCAGGTGCAAAAGTATTAGGACTTGGTAATGTTGATGTTCGTCAAGTTCAAAGTTTAAAACAAGCAGCTGATAAAACAGTTGATGAATTAGGTAGAATTGATTTTGTAATTGCTGGAGCAGCTGGGAATTTCCTTTGTGATTTCAATCATTTATCTTCAAATGCATTTAAATCAATTGTTGATATTGATTTATTAGGTTCTTTTAATACCGTCAAGGCTACTTTTGATCAATTAAGAAAAAATAAAGGTGCTATATTATTTGTTAGTGCAACTTTACATTATTATGGTGTTGCTTTCCAAATTGGTGTTGGGGCAGCTAAAGCAGGTGTTGATGCTTTAAGTAATGCCCTTGCTGTTGAATTGGGTCCTTTAGGTATCAGATCAAACGCAATTGCTCCGGGTCCAATCGATGGTACTGAAGGTATGTCCCGTTTATCTCGTGCAAGTAAAGAAGATGCTGCTAAGAATGTTCCATTACAAAGATTAGGTACTACTCAAGACATTGCTGATGGTACTGTATATTTGTT
>JAKTVG010000485.1:0-17121 GCA_030557085.1 Candida gigantensis
TCAGTAATGCAAAACATTAAATGGAAATTGGAATAGAATAATCACCAAATTTGTCAAACAAGGAGAAAAGTTTATAAGATTTTGTACTGGAGGATACTTTGCCTCTGCCTGATGTGAATTTGACGTTGGGAATTTAGAAATGGAAGTTTCTGGGTCAAGAGAACTGGCATTCAGCCATAGGATGTTCATTCAAGGGGTTCAAATACAAACATTAGCACGGTATGAAGAAAATACAGATATTGAAAATACAGACAATGCAGCAGTAGTTTATCGAAAGATTGGGAAATATTTCAAGTGGTATTCATCCAGAATTTTCACCACATTTGTTCAAATCCGATTGCAAAGACTATAGTTTTATCATCACCACAACAAGTGAGTGTCTGTTTATAAAAGTTAGGGTAACGTGTTGCAGAAAGCGTTGACACTACAATTCCACCCTATGAGCCAGAAGTGCTTCTTCCAAAACTATTATTTACAATTGATCAATTTTATGAAATATTTGAGACAACTGGATTATCGCCTTTCTTGCCATTATACTATAAAAGATGGTTTCATTCCAAACAGTATATGTTGAGAACGGAACTGGTCATAAATGAACATGTATCGGGATAACTGGTATGTTGATTGCAGAGGATATCAAGAATCAGTTGCACTTGCAACCAGATGGAAACTCGTTTCATATTGTCAAAGGATTGGTGTATAAAAAGAATTGATAGACAATTTACAACCTTTCTAAATTAGACCTATTTCCTAAGTTTTTTTAGTCAACCTGTGCCTCATCCCACAAACTGCTCTACCAATACATGTGGTAAATAAAAAAACCCGACACCCCAGGCTACATCATCTTTATTGAAATTTTGATATCCCTGCATTGCTCCCAATGTATACAGACAACCACATTCATGTGTGTAGAATTTGTAAAGTTCAATGTGAATATACTATCCACAGTAGTGTTTACTTCTGTTCTGCTCAAAAGAAATATGTTTGGTATTGCAAACTTCTAAAAATGGTTGTATCTAATACAATCGTACACTTCGGGTAAATATAGTATAGTACTTTTGATAGTAGATATAATAATCTAGTTGTTGTATTTCATAGTGTCGTTTAAATTGAGAAAATTTTGGCACATTTTTGACTACAAATAGTATTTCATTTTGTGATGACACGCGTAATGCTTAAGGAAATCACTTGTTATACATAACAGAAACCACACATTTAAATAATACTATTAGTATCTTATATTTTCACCAAATATAACTCAATCCAGTGACGGCTTCTACCCTGGCATCATTAATTCTTAACCTTTATCTTTCAAGCCATAGTTTCCCTCTCATCTCGTTTGCAGAACAGCGGAGAAACATCTACAAAAAAAAAAAAAGTTTCCTAGAAAAAATTTTCCCTCATCTTGTCTTCATTATCCAACCATGTCTCTACAAGATCCTATATCCCGCAAAAGAGTGTTAGATACTACTGAAATGTCGAATAAAAAACAGAATACAATGACAGATGAAGAATTTTCAGAGAAAATGTATTCAGCTTATGTGAAATCGGCATTAGTCTCCTTGGAAAAGGTATGTGGAATTTCATTTTCTGTTTAAAAATCAAGTGTACTAACACCTTTTTAGGATGATCCATTGCAAATTAATACTATAACGGACAAAATAAGTCTTTCCATTGGCAGTCCCGAAGCAATAACGATATCACAATTTCAAATAGTTTTAAGAGGGCTTGTGGGTAATACCTCCCGATTGGATAACAAGCCGTGCCACAATTTGATATTTGCAATTCTTAGATATCAATGGCTAGAAACAAAGGATCAAGTAGGATTTTCCAAATTTGCAGAATTGTACTCACATTTTCTTGTGGTATTGGTTTCCACATCACCAAAATATTTACGTGAAGTGACAAATAAATTGATTAGTGAATTTGATTCCCCAGACATTACATATCATCATGATACATTAAAAAGGATTATGCAATATATCCCTACATCAATAAATTCAATCCCACAACTTTTGCAGAAAAATTTCCCGCATCATATATCGTCATCCACAAATGAATTAACGAATTACGTACAGAATCTTATTAAAGTATTGACTTACTGCCTGGAATTACAATTTAGTGTGTGGCAATTGATTTTTGAATGTAGCATCAAACTAGATGTGGAACTTCAAAACGAGTTGGATGATTTGGAAGATGAAGAAATTGAAGAACTAATCAACGGGAAAGACGACGAAGATGAGTTGTTAGAAGAGTCTGAATCAGACGATGAAGATAGTGATGGTGAAGATGGACAAGTCGAATGGGTGGTGAATACAACAACTAGCATTAAATCACTCCTGTCTAAACTTGATAGCATTATTAGCATATTGTTAAATAGCACTGCAGATTCATTTACGATAGATGAGTTGAATAATGGGAATGGTGTCAACTTGTTCAATACAATCAATTCTCTTTTCAAAAGTCATATTTTGCCTACTCATTTCACCAAACTGATCCAATTCATTTTGTTTCACATTACTCAATATCAACCCGAATTGGCAGACTCCTTCTTGGTCTTGTTGATTGATGTTGCATTCAACCCAAATGAAATATTAGAAAAAAGATTGAAAGCAATGCAATACTTGTCATCATATATTGCCAGAGCAAAAAATCTTTCCCGTCATCAAGTCGTTTTCATTGTGAGTTACCTTGTTGGATGGCTAAATAAATTCATTATTGAAAGAGAACAAGAAGTTGATTCATATACTGATAAGCAATCTGGTGGTATGGAAAGGTTTAAATTATTTTATGCTGCTTTCCAAGCATTATTGTACATTTTTTGTTTTAGACATGAACTGCTCACTACATCTTCAAACATGGACTGGGAATGTGATTTAAATAATTTTTTCCAAAGAGCTATTCTCACCAAGTTCAATCCATTGAAGTTTTGTGATGAAACTGTTGTTTTTATTTTTGCAAAATTGGCAACCAAACTAAATGTATGCTATTGTTACTCCATCATAGAACACAACAAAAGAGAAAGAATGCTACAAACAAATGGACAGGTTGTTTTACCATCAGCAGTTGGTAATTTCAAACAAAAACAAGAGTTCTTGGATTTAGAAGCTTATTTCCCATTTGACCCATTGGTATTGCCTAGTAGTAAGAAAATTGTTGGCAAAAATTACATTGAATGGTCAGAAGTTAATCCAAGTGAAGAAGAAGATGAAGATAGTGGTAGTCATATGGAAGAGGATGATAGTGATTCTGATACAGATGATAGTGAAGACGATTTATAGGTTAAGTAGATAATATTAAAAAAAAAAAAAATTTAAACATTTCTTATTAAAAAAAAAATAAACCAAAATTCTAAAACAATGATCTAGCCGAGGATCGAACTCGAGACCTTTTCCGTGTGAAGGAAACGTGATACCGCTACACCACTAAACCATTTTTTTCAATTTTTTTTTTCGGGGTTTTTTCGCCGTATAAGTTGCACGTGATCTACACCAAAAAAATCCAACATTTTACCAATCGTCAATCCATTATTCTTTAATAAAAACATGCATTTACATGCTACACAAAAACCTATTGAATTATATCAAAACCGAAAAAATAAGACTAACCTAAAGAAAATAATAACGAAATAACTACTTGCGACATTTCACCTGTTGCAAAACCACAATCTCGACCTCCGAGCACTGGGAATCAATTGATTCATCATACAATTTGTACAAACCATAACTATCAGCCTTGCAGTGCCAAAACTCGGTATTTCCATTAAGTGCTAACAAATAGTCACCATCCAGATAAACAACAGACCAGCCAGACGTGTATAGAGCAGTGGGTTGGGAAGGTAAATCAAATTGGAATTGATGATTGGCAGCAATCTCACCATTAGCTCCCCGTTGATCTGTCAAGAAACCATAGCTTAATGAAATTGAGTAACTTGTTTTGCAAATAGTACAATATGGTGCGGGTGGTGGAGGAGGAGGAGGAGGAGGAGGAGGAGGTGGAGGAGGTGGGTAATACGTTTCGCATTCTTCACATCTCTTTACTCGCTTCATATTGTCATCACATTCAGAAGTTGTACTGCTATACGTACTGGTAGGTGTTGACGACAAGCAAGATACAGTTAAATTACCATGAAACAATTGACCATCACCAATTTCATAAGCAAGATACGTAACATAACCAACCTTAACACCTAATGCAAAATCATAAGGAGCAGTAGTTACCACAGCTGCTTGTTCAGTTGTTGTTGGATAATAATTTGCAAGACCTGCTTCAACAGCAAGAAGAAACGTAAAATATAAAACAAGCATTGTTGGGTTTTTGATAACAAATTCAAAAAAGAACAAGGTGTATATTCAGCCCTATTTATAGACAAATTTTTTTTTCCTACTTTTTGCAACCATTTGTTTACATTTTTATAAAAAGACAACAAAAAAATCTATGCTCTTTTATTGATAAACTCCGCCACCAAATTAAACCCGTACTTATTGGCAAAGTCACCTCTAATAGCCTTTGCTGCTCCTTTCTTACTAACATAATCTAAACTTTCAACATAAACCAATTGGGCATGGATACCACCTGGTTCAGTACGGTAGTCAATATTACCTTTGCTGATGATATTGTAGAAGTAATCAACACCGTCTCTCAAAACTTCTCTCTCTCCAACATACATTAAAGTATTTCCATCATTGAATGGTTTCACATTCTTCCAATGATCTTCCCAATTGGTGTTGGTAAAAGTAAGGAAATTGTTAATCAACTTTGGGTCATTGTCACCGAGGTAGAATATCCCCATACTAATATCTTTTGCTCCCAAATCACCCCATGTATCACAACCATGTTTAGGTGGCCATACCGGTTTAGTACATGGCTCTGGCCATGGGGAAACCAAAATCAATGCACTTGGTTGAGGTAACTTGGCAATGTCAAAGTCAAGCTTGAACTTGGGGAAATGTGAAAGTTGTTCTACAATTTCCTCTGGGTAAGCAAGGGCTCTTGCCATTGATAAAGACATATGAGCACCAGCTGAATCTCCCATTAACATTATATCTTCATGACCTGCTTTGACTAAATTATTATAAGTGTTCAAACATTCATACAACTGAGTGGGGTAGACATGATCAAACAAAGTCAACGAATAGTCAATAACCAAAATAGATACATTTTCTGCTGTTTTGGGGTCCAATGCATAATGTAACGCAGAAATGAAAACAAGTTGGGATTCAAACATGTTCAACATGTAGCCACCTCCATGGATGTAAATCAACACTTTGGCATCTTTCTTCTCAGATTGATGGATCCAAAAACTGTAATCATCAAATTGCTTCCCAAAATTGTTCAAATGTGCGACCAAAGGATGTTTCTTAAACTTCTTGACCACTTTATCAATTGGTTGGAATACAATAGCTTTATAGTCCTTTTTTTTGTAATCCCCTGAAACATGGTACTCAATGGACAATAACACATTTTTCCATAATGAGTTCTGGAACTCTGGACTGGTACGGGAATATGGTGTTCCAACAGTGTAGTATTGTGCCACCGATGTAACAATTGTATAAGGCAAGGTTATTATCTTGAGGAAAAAGTCGAGACTAATCATGATTGGTATATGAAAAGGGGTGAATAGAGTTTAAATTTTTGAGTTGCTTTTTCTTTTTTCTCCCTTTGTTCCCCTTTGTATAAGTTCTCGGGGAATCCTTTTAAACTTATACTTTTCCTTGGCGAGAGATTTTCCCTAGATTTCATCACGGAACGGACAAAAAGGAAAAACCAAGCTATTCCGCAATTGCTTTGTCGAGAGGGCCTCCCCGCAATTATATCCCCACGTCTTGCGGACTTGTTGTAATTGATATGTCCGCGGCGGCTACTAGTATATGTGTGGTGTCCCTTTTGTATCATTTTGTGTCTAGTTAAATTGTCCTTTTGGGGTCTGATTATATAGTACAAAACTACAAAAAGATATACGGATCTATAATTTGAAATTGTTGGAACTTTGAGACCCATCGGATTTTTTAATGTTACCTTTGATATCTCTCATCTCACCCTTTTTACCAATAACGGTAATGTTCTTAGCACTGGATAATGTGTCGATAACATTATTGCTCTTTGTCTTTTGACCTTGTAAGTTCTTTTGACGTTTATTTTCCTCTCTATCATTAAATTGCTTAGCCTTCTTTCTTTTGGTAGCTCTTCTCAACCTTTGCTTATCCTCTCGGCTCAACTCGTCTTTAGAATATGATAACCCAGATTTCAACTGCACTTGGGATTTGCCCCTCACCCCGTCGCCCTTGATTGCATCATCTCCAATCTTGTAAATCTCTTGCGGTGCTAATCTGGATTCACTAGATACATGTAATGGTTGTGCATCTTCCATACTAACTGCTGGACTACTGGCATCAGTAACTTTGATATCAATACTCTTCATTTGATGTGGTTTAGGAATGAAATGAGCTGAACACAAGGCATCCAATTTGTGAGTAACTTTGGTGAACAATTCACTTATTTCGTCATGTTGCCTTTTAACGTCTTCATTGATGGATTCTTGTTGTGCATCTACATCATTGTATTCGTCTTCATATAATTCAGCCAAAGATTTTGACGACTTTTGTTCAGACACTTCAGCTTTTGGTGCTTTGTGGAATTTAGAAATGTCAGTGATTATACGTCTTGGCAAATCGTTGAAATCGTCTTCTTTGATTCTTGATCGAATTAAATCTTCCAAAGTTTGTGTTGATTCTTCTGTTATGACAGGCACAGGCTTTGCAGTTCTATCAAATGCTAATTCAGTTTCATCTAGCAATGATTCTTGCGGTCTTTCATTGGAGGTGATTTCACCTTTCATTGTCCATTTTTTGGTAGCAACTAACTCTGCCTCCAATTTGGCAATTTCCGCTTGGATGGATTTCTGTTGTTTCTCAAATGACGATAAATTCTCACTAGGTTCTGGCTTTTCTTCTTCTGCAAACAAATCAAGCATTGCCGAACCCACTGCGTTGTCATAATCTTCTTCAGCAAATTCTTCTTCCTCTTCTGCTTCGCTTTCATCGTCCAAATTTTGCAACTGTTTCTGTTTGAATTGTCCAGGTTTGTCATAAAAATCATTATAATAATCCATCTCGTCTTCTTCATCGTCTTCACTCAAACTTCCAAAGTAATCTATTTCCTCTTCGTTATCGTTATTTTCATCTTTTTCCATTGCTAATATTTGCTTGTTGAATTGATCAATGTCAAAAAATCCATCATTTAAGCCAAAGGCATCTTTTGTTGATTCGGTTAGTGTTTCAGTGTCAAAATCATCTTCGGGTTCTTCGTCGTCTTCTTCTTCAACTTCTATTTCTTCTTCCTGTGAATCTTCATCTTCTTCTTGCTCCACTTCGTCATCATCTTCTTGTTCCACTTCGTCATCTTCTTCTTCCTCTTCTTCCACCTCCTCCTCTTCATCAATTTCTTGTTCCTCTTCTATCTTTCCCACTATTCCAGGAATGACCTGTCCAAGTAACTGTTCTCCCACGCCATCAAGTACCATCTTGGTTTGTCCAAAAACTTGCGTTGAATCTAATCCATCAATGTAAATCTCATCGAGCACTGAAAACTTTTTTGATAATGGGTCTATAAATGATTTGGTCAATTTATTGAAAAAATCTCCATTTGCCAATTTTAACTTGAAGATCTCTTGAGGTTTGTCACTCAAGACTTGAAGAATGTCTTGGGTCATGTTGGTGGTTGTTGTTACTGGTTAGTTTTCAATTTTTAAATTTTTAATTTTTTAATTTTTTTTTTTCCGTTCTGATGAGATGCACTGTGCGAACTTTGCAAAGACGGTTTCTATATTTTATGCTCTGTATTTTTTCTCTATCTATTTTATCTATGTTTATATATACTAAATATTAGCCATATAGTACAAGATTTGTCCTGCACTAGCATTGACCATCAAATTCTTCTTGGTTGGCTTGGAAGGATCATTATCACAATAGATTGAATCATCTGTATTGAAACTTCCCGAAAACACTCTCGTGTATCTTTCAAAAGTTTGAGAACTGGATGACGAAATCAGATTAAAATAAAACGACTGGTCATCCGGATCTTGTAAGTACTGGTAAATATAGTTTCCTTGTCTAGAAACTTCATCTCTGAACTCATCAAACTGGTCACTTAACTTAAAGGCATCATCAAAACCAGCAAACAACAAATGAACGTATTCCAAATTGTTATTCCAGATACCATCTGCCAGGTAGAATGCACCCTTTGTATTTGTGGAGGCTCGTGCCAATTCTAAAGCTTTGTTCAACATATTTGTATCACCCTTGACTTTGTTCAAATATACCAAGGTACCAATAGCACATCCAACGGTGTATGTCAATTTACCTTTGTCAATTTGGGTCAAATCGTCTTTATCAGTACCATCGTAAAATAATTTATCATTTGGATCTTGTAAATGGTCAAACATAAAATTCATGCAATCATAAGCGAAATCAATTAATGTACCATCATTAGTGACTTCGTGCAATCTCACTGCCGTTAATGCAGCTTCGACTGTTGAAATTGATGCAACATAGCTGTGATTTAATTTCCATATAACACCACCGTTTGGTCCTTTTTGAGACTGGATGTAGGTCATGATATCTTTGGCATGTTGTAAGTAGTCTTGGTTATTGGTGACTTGGAAAGCTTCGATGAACGCCCAGGCAACTTGTGCATTGTCATCGGTATAAATCTCAGCAGGAGCGTTTTGTGTTGCCAGGAAGGCCTTTGTAGCTGAGTCATAGTAACTCATCATTGTATTGAGGGTTACTTCAAGACCAGATGTGTTTTGACTAAGTGCAACTGCTTTTGCCAATACAGCCATTGTCCAAACAACTGGGGTTGTGTAACCACCACAATTGGAGTCAGCGTCATTCCATTCACCTTTATCACTGAGCCAAAAACGCAGCCAAAGTTTGGAAACAGTATTGTAGTAGGAGTTCCCAGTTTGTGAGTCGTCAGAAAGAACTTTACCAGCAAGATTCTCTGTGGTTTCAGCAGATTCGGAGGAAGTTGAAGTGGAGGTTACGTCTGAAGAAGTGGTAGTAGAGGAAACTGAAGTTGCAACACTAGATTCAGTAGAAGCGACAGTAGCAGAACTGGTAGCAGGAGTTGAGGAAGAAGTTGTAGCAGGAGTTGAGGACGAAGTTGTAGCGGGACTTGAAGTAGAAGCAACAGAATTTGAAGAGGGACTTTCTTCAACAGTGGAACTTGGAACGATAGTGCCTGTTTGGGTGGTAGTTTGAGCAGGTGCGGTGGAAATGACAGTGACTGGTGCAATGTTACTAACAGTAACGATTTTAAGAGGAGCAGTCACGATGACTGTGCTAACAATAGTGACTGGAGCAGCCAACGACAATGATGCCAACAAAGTCAAAGGCACAAACAACGAATACATGGGGACAAATGTGTGGTTGAATATACCTCTTTCTGTATTTTTTCAAAGAAGGGTCTTCAGGGGAATGTCAACACACTTAAATATAAATTTGTCCAAAGAGATACACACCGCATTGTGAAACAGTTTAAACACACACTTTCTTCTATTATCTTTCTGTAAATCATCGGGTATCCCTGAAATGCAGCGAATAAGGGAATAACTCTCTGATAACGAAGTAGAGAAAGGGTGAAACTTTTGCATCATTTGCTCCAGATGCGTCTAAATTTATTTATGAAACAAAAACAAAACCACGTTCATTCCCTGTCGCAACACGCAAAAGAAAAAAAAAATGAAAAGTTAAAATAAAAACCACATTCCTTTTCCCTGTGTGTGCCTTATTCTTGCTCTATGCTGAAGATATACCAACACCCCGTGCTTGTCAATCCTACTCGCTGGTTGAAGGCCCCGAAGAAGCACACAGCAACCTTATATCAACCTAGCTATTATCCCTCATTGAAGAACAATCCATTTGTCGCCTCATTACAACACCTTGAATCAAATTCCCAGGACTCAAGTTTACCCATCGGAAATGGAATACCCTTAATTGTTTCTGAACTTAATGTGCATCTGAGTAAAAAAGAACGCACACTTATCCCTAAGATGGGCGAAGAGGTTAATGAGCCATGTCGGTTGATCGTAAATAGCATTAAATATATTACATCTGTGATCGACAAACCTAAAGAAGTTCATAAATTGGCATCCTTGCAATACATCCAAAATAATAATCTATCTAGAGTCAAGTTCATCCTCAAGAAAGACATGATTAAAGAAATAGACGCCGAGTATAAGCAAAAAATAGAAGGATTGCTTCCGCGTGTGGAAGCAAATGTTTCAGGAGATAATGGGATTCTTTTGACAAGTTTGGATGTACCCCTTCGCGTGGAAGGCACGGTCACCAAAGTTGACAACATTTTCACCGAAAATGATTTGTTCATTGAGTATGACAAACATCCTGAGTTGTCACAATTAATAATTTCATACGTTAATTTTATACATCTATAAAAAAGTTTTCTATACAACCCAAATAGTCAAGAATGTCATGATCAAATTTGTAATGAATGATGGTTGGTAAACCATACCACTACCCTTCTTGTTTGAACTTGTGGATGTAGCGGATGCTGCGGAAACACTAGCCAATGTAGTTGCAGCCTCTGTGCCGGCATTTTTAACCCAAGAATTGACGCTTGAAGCTTTGATTGTAGAATCAAATGAAGTAGAATTGGAGACCCAAACAACAGCATTACCATTAGCATCAAAGGCAACACCACCAGACATGGTACCGGTTAAATCACGCTCTATGTAAGCTGGCACGGCCAATCCTGTTTCAATATACTCAGTACCTTGGTAATCATGAAGAGTACTGTACAAATGGTTGTATTCTGTAGTATTCATGGCTTCAAAAATATCAAATTCACCACAACCAGATCTCCAACATGAACAGTTGACGTTGTTTGAGTATTGGGAAGTTCTTGGTATATGAGCATTCAAGAGCCAAATAGCAGGCATATTATAATTTGAGATTGAGGTAGAAGCGGTTGTTTCATTTGGCATTTGAAATTCAAATAAGAACATCTTGACTGTACCATAAAACCCATGATAAGCAGGAATATCATCTCTGTAGACACCACAATCGTTATTATACCCAGATTTCCCACAACTGATATTAGAAAAAATGACAAATTCATCATTTGAATTAATTAATGTATCCTCTGCCAATACGGTACTAGAACTAGCTTTAGAAAGACCATCAGATGCAGCATAAGTCAACCCAAGACCCAAACAAGTTGAATTTTCACCTGCTTTAGTTAAAAAAGTAATATTATCACTAGTTCCGCTTGATCCGTCGTAATAACTCAACCTGTTCCAATCACCAGACAGATCGTCACCATATGTAAACCCATCCGATACGTAGGATGCAAATTGTTTCAAAACAAGTGGACCACGGAAATGAACAGAAACTTCTTCATTCAAAGGAGCATTTGATCCGGAGAATGATACTGGGGTACTGTTGACTTCACATGAACATGAGTCTTTATAAATATTACTTAATTTCAGTACTTGATTGTATGTACCACTGTAACCGAGATTATTAAATTGGATAGCTTCGACTTGTTGACTTGCTGATGCAAGGGTGGAAAGCACAGATGACACTAATAATGTAGAAAATAGCATTTGGGTTTTACTGAACAAGAAAAATCTGGTCTTTATCTTTTTTTTTTCTGGCCAGGGGAGGGAACAGATCTAAATATATATTCCAATCCCTTAATTAAAAAATAAAACAAGGCTTGACATTTCGCAGCGAGTCCGCAGTCCGCATTGTCTCACTTTTGCGTTACGGAAAAACTGAAAGAGAAAAAAAAATTCAATCACTTTCCCTAGTTGAGCGAAAAGATAAACATGTGAATTACATCAAACCACTGTCTTGACTAAGAATCACCCATGCTCAACCTAACAAACATGAGAATTGTCACTCAGAACATGTATGTTTCCTTATGGTTATTAGATAAACCATTTTTAATCCACGTGTAGGCAGTGCTACAAGGTACCCGAAAAAAAAGGAAAAAAAAAATCTAAATCAGGGTGGAATCTGACACAAAATCATACACAAGCCTTGCACGTGAATGTCACGTTGGCTGATGTTGGAAGGTTGAAAATCATTTGTTAGTTTTTATTTTTTTTTTTTTCAGGGCAAATGTAGTACGATGGACACTGTTTCTGGAACCCATAGACAATGAACATTTTACGTACATATTCCACAGCAGCTACCAGCCTCCCTGAGTCATTCCGACTAGCAATGTCACGGATCTCATACCAAGCCATGATATTGACGTCAGCTACAACAAGCACCAATACCAACCAATTGCATGGGATGACATTAGGTTCAGTGTGTTCATTATCGGTTTTCCCCAATCCATTACTCCAATTCAATTTGCATTTACCTTCATATACATCACTGGAATTACATAGCAACAAGTACTTGGCATTACATGTGTTACCACCTACGAAACAATCTGTTCATTTAAGTCGAATATTTGCCAAGGGTATCAAACGAGGGAAGAAGTTGGGGGCAACAAAGGAAGAAAAATTGGATGGTGAGGTGTTTCATGAGATGACTAGGCCGTTTGGACAGTTGAAACAAGGGGTGGATTATCTGTTTTATGATGTTGGGGATGTCAAGATTCCGGTTTTGAATGATGTGGAGACAACTTTGATATGTGAAGTGCGAGAAAATTTCCTAGTTGATAATCATGAGATTTGGGTGGCTCAAGTTTTGGATATACTACATAATGAACAGTATCCCAAATCGGGAGGGACTCTTTATTTCAATAGAGGATTTCATAAAATTGGAAAATCATTGTCAGAAGATTAAAATTACATACATGTACATACTACTTATAATTCGTTATATTCATGAGTCAAATTTTCAGTTTCTTGAACAATTTTAGGTAAAATGGTTTCGAATTTTTCATTGGTACGTTTCATTCTCTTGATAAATTTAGCCAGAATTTCATTCTTTTTAATGTTTCTTAAATCGTTAGTTAAATTTCTAATTTCTTCTTGTTTGATAACTTGTTTATTTACCAACTTTTGGTTTTTCGTAACAACTGAATTTAATTCTTGATTGACTTGCTTTAATTCCATTTTAGTTTCTTTCAATCTAGAATCTAATGCAATATATTCTTTCTCTAATTTTCCAATTTCTTTAGCTTGTACTTTTTCCCTATCTTTGGACAGTTTTTCAATTTCTCTTTCTTGATTAGTTAAATTCAAAATTTCACCATTCAAAGACTCAATCTCACTTTCCAATTGCATCACTGAATGTTTCAACCCTTTAAGCTTACCAAAGATTCTATTATCATTTCCTTGTCTATTTTTGGAAATTTTACCTTTGAGAACCTCAATGGAATTTCTCGTGTCGGTGATTTTTTTATTTTCATCTTTTTTGAATTTCTTGAGTTTACTTTTGGAAATCTCCATTTTTGTCATAATCGATTCAAGGGATGTTTGTAAAGTTGTCAAGGAAGAGGTTTCTTTTATAGATTTATTGATGACATGATCCTCATCATCTGTTGTATTAATAACAAAATGATTCAACACTTTTGAGTTTGATAAAATATCAACTTCGTATTGAAATAAAGCTGTCAATCCATAAATGACAAGAAACTCGTTATCGACAACTTTAAAATATGACCAATTGATATTGTTTAATCTCACCTCGATATCTTGTGGGATGGGTGATAACAATCTAATAATCACTTTGGAAGAATCAATTACAGTAACTGCCATGGGGGCATTCAGTTGTACATCATCCGTCAAAAATACACCCCCTTCATTCTTTCTCTTAGTCAGTTCTCCATTAAACAAATTTGGATTTTTCAAAATGGCCTTGACTGCTGCAATGATTGACCAGAATGGTTGCACAATAATAGTATTTTCTATAAGGGTGACATTAGGAGCCACGGTTGTAGTTATTAACGAAGTCGAAGTAGTAGAGCTCGTCAATGATGTGGTTGTACTAGTTGTTGTTGTTCTCATGGCCAAATTTGACAATGATGAGGCTCTCATACGGTTCTTCATAACTGACAACTTACTATTAAATGGAGAAACGATGAAATTTTCAAAATTCTTCAAAGCAATTGAATAATTACTATTGTAATTACCTGCAAATTTCGCAGGGCCGTTAATTTCAATGTCTAATAACTTATTATCATCAATGTTTATGGATATATCGTCGGCAATATTTGGGATTGAGCTCTGTGTGATGGGTGATCTTTTAAATAATGCTTGGATAATTGTATGGATACACAAAAATAAATAAACTTGAATGTTCAAATGATTAAAATTGATATTATTGATGTATGAAATGTTTGTCAAATTAGTAAATAGTTGAAATGAAAAGTTGATCCAATTTAATACGTAACTGACATAATTGATTATAATGAAACAAACAATGGCATTGATCAAATTGCTATTGAAAATACGATTTTTATCATCGTACTGAATTTTGGTTGTGAATTTTTTCGAAGATATCGAATTGATATAATTAATAGATGATGAACCAATGAATTCACTGGCAACTATAGCTTTTGCAAAAACAATCAAGTAATTAAAATGAGATTTCTTCTTCACCACTCGACCCAATGAATAGAAAAGAAATACATCAATGACTCCCATCTTAATAAATGTTAAAAATGAATGCTTGAAATTGTTAAAACTCGACTTGTGCAGTTGTGGCAATATAAAATTAATCAAGAACTTACCTCCCATGAAATTGGATCCCAACATTAAATAAAAGGTCAATAATCCCAAAGACATGTATTGTGGGAAAGAAAGCATAATGAAAACCACAGACAAAATATCACGTAAACTTGAAGAAGATGGGAAATTAGAAGAACTGCTTTGGTACTGGTGATGATGGTGGTGATGGTGGTGATGATGAAGATCCAGTGAAGAAGAACGAGCACCTGCGGTTGCTTTTTCTAAAATTTCTTCATTGATTCCCTTCCCATTCGCATCATGGTAGTGATGGTGGTGATGGTGTGACAACGACGATGAATGGGGACGTGTTGCCATTGGTGGTACTGTTCTTTGCTGTGGTGTAGCTATTGGTTGTGGTTGTTGCTGTTGATGGCGGTGGTTTGTTGTCAGAGTTTGCTGCATGTCCAACCAACCAAAATTGAACAAACAAAAAAAAAGGAATGTGGGAATAGCTGGACTCACTTGGACAGGAAACCTAACTAAACGTGTTGGTCTTTTTTTTTTTGGTTTTTGGTATGTTCCGGGAAATAAATGAAAGAACTGCCGGTAACTGAAACAAGAAATCAATAACACTATTGTTTAAAAAGGAAAACCTAACTGATGGATTTGATTTTTTTTTTCAACCTCCAACAAAAGCGTAAATTTCTCGCACAGTAGAAAAAAAAAGGAGAAAATTTTTTTGCTCTTGCGCACGAGATTTTAAATAAGATTTTTTTGACATATTTTTCAATCTAGGAACCAGAAAAGTTAGCCGTGGTCAAGTGGGTTGCTATGGTGTGTAATTGAGGGATTGTTCTAACATATCTGTGGAAGCGGCTGTATTCTTTGAAATCGCAATTGTTTTGAAAAATTGTGTTTGTTTGTTGTTTTAAGCTCACGCGACCACAACAGAGATTACGTAAGAAACTGTACCAACATATCAATCCTGTAGCAATTGTATAATTAAAAGTCGAGACTACCAAATATAACTAGTAAAATTGTGGATTAAAAGGTTTTGTTACATCTACAATATTTAATAAAAAATTAGTTGAGAATCTTGAATAAAAACAAAAATTTACCATGGACTGTTCTATGGGAATCTCCCAATTAGAAGTTAAAGTTTACATGTGATGAGCTGTATTACATTCTCTAACCGAAACGATACGATATCTTATTTATAGAAACAACTGTACATTGATGTTTGAGGAGCAGAGGTTATATCATTTTGCAGCAATTTCCTTATAGCTTCCTTAGTAGAATCGGATATCGCCGAGAAAGTTATTTTTGGGGTGGGAAAGAAATCTTGCACACAAAACGTCACCATCCGCTGCATGAGAAAAAGAAGAAGATTGAAATTGTTTCTTTTTCATTTGTTGCGGGGGGCCACAAAACTTTACTTGGGGGTTTAATTTGTGGCGGTAAGATTTTACCGATTACGCGTTTTGCAGTACGCAATTCAAAATCTTCCAAACGCAATTATCCTGCCAGGCGTCGGACCTCTGAAGTCAAGTTACTCGCCTCTCTCGCGGCATGACCTCATCTCTCGCGGGCCCCGAAACTCTAATTGCATTTATAGGCTAAGTTGCTGATTCTACAGATAAGGATGGGCAGAGTGATTGGTTGGTGCACCTATACATATAATCAATCATGCTTGAAATTGGTTTCTTTTCTCTTGCATCTGTGGCAACAAATAGGGGGTTTAGAAAAGGTTATTCCGTTATCAACCAGGATAATGGAGTGCTTTACGGGATGCGAGTGAACGCCTTTTCGAGGGTCTATCCTAGCCAATAAAATCAGTCATGCAAGTAGTGCTAGTTCTAGATGTGTTCGCAGAGAGCAACGTTTTCGGCACTTCAGTGCGAGTTTTGGGTTGCAGTGAATTCAAATTGGGTCCTATATCCCTTTCATGACTGTTAATATTAGCCCCGGATATGTGTCCAAGGTGTTTTTAACTATGCAAACAGTTGCAGTATTGATCTTGTCAGGGACCAAACTGGCTACAAAATGCCATCGGGTATCTTGTACAAAGTTGTCCACAAGCTATAACAATGTATTATTTTATTTGCAACATGGGCAGGAGTTTTGGACAACAAACGATTCTATTTCCGTACCACGATACAAAAAAAAAAAAGACTCGGCTAAACTATATTCGGTGGGTGGGGTAACAAAAGCGAAGTTACGCGAGAAAGGCAAACAAATATAATACAGGGAAAACCTGAAAAAATATGGCCCTGTGTTTCGTCCTTCTTTCGACCCACGGGTTCCCCGTTCGCCGTTCCCCGCCACCATCTGAAACAAGAACACGATATCTTATCTAAAACTTAATCTTCCTTTGCTCGTCAGTTCCCTCTTTGTTTTGTTTGAATACTCCGGCGGGAACTGATCAGACTCCGCAACAAACAACAAACATAGTGCGAAGCAGAAATCAT
>JAKTVG010000486.1:0-17041 GCA_030557085.1 Candida gigantensis
GCATCCGTTCCCTGTAGTTCTACTTGTTCCCAGAAACCAACATCCTCGGCATACTCTAATTGTGATGGAGAAAGTTGCTGTGGTGATATCTGTGATTCTATCTCATTCTTTTTTGGGTTGGCTCGGAGTTTCTTTTCTCTCTCCCTTCTATTAAAATCTTTATCGATCCTCAAGTGAAATCCAGGAATAAAATCAATCAAATACAAAAAGAACACCGACATGATAAATACATATGAGCATGTCACCACTAATCCCAATAATTGGTACCCAAATTGTACCCAATGGCCCCTCACCCATCCACCTCCTGAATCGTATAAATCGTTGGCAAATATTCCTGTTAACAAAGACCCCACAATTCCTGGAACACCATGCACTGCGAAAACATCCAATGCATCGTCGATGTTGAAGAAATACTTTAATCTAGTTGCTAAGTTCCCCGAAATACCGCCAACGACTCCAAAAATAATACCTTTCCAGAATTCTGCATCTGAAGATACATAACCTCCACCAGGAGTGAATGCGACCAATCCAGTCATTATACCAGAGGAAAACGAAATCATTGAAAACTTTCTCTTTTCCACAAAATTCGATTTCGATTCACGTTGTCGTTGATTAATTGAAACTCCTGTTCGTGATATGGTTGGTTGCAAAGTGGCAGACTTGGATGTTTCTAATGGTATTTGGGAATTGTAGTTTAAATCAGTGCTGCTGCTTTCACCTTCTAATGGAACAGAAGAAAAGCAAAAATCAATCGCTGTCCAAGTGATGGCACTTGCACAAGAGGCAAATAATGTGTTGAGGATGATATAAATTGAATTAAATGAAAACTTAAAGTCACAGCCAGCAATAAAACCAATCCATCCAATAAATACCAAAAAAGTACCAAACATAATATGACCCGTATTTGAAGCACGATAATCATGAAGCAATTTTGGATTTCTTGGGCCTAGAATATAAGAATACGCCAAACATGTAAACCCACTCACGATATGAATACAATTACCACCAGCAAAATCCAAGACTGGTAACCTCCCCAAATCCACAGAGAGCCATCCATTAGTGTTCCAGAACCAATACGTCACCGGGTTGTAAATCATAACTGACCATACGAATATAAATAAAATCATGGGTAACATTCTTCCTCTTTCCGCAATACAACCAGGAAACGTCAACGCAACACATATGATCTTGAAAAACATATTGAAGAGAACGTGTACCCCTGCCAATATATGACCTCTTGTATTTGTGAATTCTGCAGTCAATGAATCTCGGAATTGTCTAAGTACCACATAGTTCAAATTTCCAATGAAATGGTTCGATGAGGCCGAGTAACATAATGAATAACCCCAAATGAACCAGTCAATCATGATCATGGGGGCTAACAACAATGGTATGGCAAATAACGTTAATGATGATCGTCTTTGGGTCAACCCAGAATAGAAAAATGCTATGCCGATGATTACTAGTGGTAGCATCGATGTGCAATACAACATGTATAGCGAATTTATACTCCCTCTGAGGTCTAAAGACCCTGAACTATCGCCATCACTAGACATTTGTTTGGGAAAACTGTCTGGAAAACTGATTCTTTAGTAAACCTCTAAAACGTAAAACGTAAGCCTTTGACTTCTGATTATCTGTCTCTTGTAAAACAAAAAAAAAAAAAAAGAATGAAAACTAGAATGTCTATATTGACTGAATCTGGAAACGGATATATTGTTTGAGTCCCTATTATCTGTAATGATGATCCCCAATAAAAACTTTCGCATAATATACCAGTAGTGCATATATAAGATGGACAATTTTTCTCGGATTTGCCCACTCTCATGGATGAACTGCATATAAGATTTTTATATGTCACGTGATAATATCTAATGGGTCACATGATTTCTTGACCTGTAGCAGTGTAACCCAAGTATTTAATTCAACTTAACCACCAACTATTCAGATCCCGTAAGTTATAAATTCGTACCACAAAGGCGCACTTATGAGCTTCAATAAAATCGGTCACGTCGTTTGAACAGTTGCCTTTAAACATTTATGTACGCTTTCGTACAAAAGTTCTCAGGTGTTGGTGTGAAATAAGCATAGAAAGACTATACTTTTAAATGAACGAAAAAGGGCCCTCCGTCTTGCAGTTAATAAAAGTATATATACAAAATTGGCTAGTAATATTGGTTAAGTTACTTGCTCTTGCACTTAGTAGTACTATTTATGAATCTCGGTACGGTGTGCCAAAAATTACTGAGATATTTGCCAAATACTCTAAGAAAGTCACTTGTACTACCCAATAACAATAGAGGACTCATAATCTTGCATCTGTCTGAATTACGGAAAAGAAAGATAGAGAATTGATTTATTGCTCAATGATTTGACAATTGATTGTCGAATGTTTTGTTGGACTGCCCTTTTCTAATGCATTAAATGGAAACCGATTTTATATGCATCAGCACCTGCTGGGAGACACATAAGAATGCATTAAGTATGGTTTTCCAAATACATGATGCACTGAGGAGTGAGATGTACTTTTTAGAATATTTTACTGCATATTCCGTTAGTACCCGTTCCAGAAATTAAGATTTTCTATGCATTGCATTTTTGTTTTCTTTGGCTGCGAATTACATTAGCGTTAATACAGATTGTACATATTTAGGATATTATTTCCTTATTTCAATCAATTGCAGACATTATTTTAACAAATCATAACCCGTGCGCATTCTGATGCAGAAAGATAAGTGTTCAAGACAATAATTTATCTGATTTCGGAAAGACCCTTGATGCTAATCGCATGCATAGAACAGGAAAAACATCAGATTTATTATGACCTGAGGAGAGAGCCCACATTTAAAATTTTTTTAGTATCTATTTATAGAGATTTTTGCACTTCGATTAAGAGAGACAAACGACACAGAGTGTGATCTATTTTTATAATTGTGAAATTATTTCAACTTGTGATAATTTCATCTGCTTAATGTACGTTAAGCTAGTCATTGAACACACATGGCAAGGAAGTGACCACTGATAGCAAGAAATTGTAAAATTTAGACGATAGAAAGAATGATGTCTCGATTAAGGTAATTTATTCGGAAGAACAACATGTTGTCAAGGTGATGCTACGATACTAAAAGGTATCTCGTGTTGAATTATAATTCACAGCTATTGCAACACAAGATCCACTGGATATACAAGAAATTACCTATTGGAATTCATCAGATGCCACGGGTTGTTAAGGAGCTCCTGGTTCATTTTTTGGCAAAAATATGACAAAAGGTTAACAAAAAATTATATTACACTAGTGACTTTGATTTATTTAATGCAAGACCAAATTTTTTGATTTAATTGAGAGTATACAAACGGTATGAATTATCAAATTGAGACAAAATTGAAGGTACTAAAAAAACAGCAGCATCGAACAATATTGTAGTTGCTGTCGGTAGTTCTCAATAGCAAGTATCAATTCTTTCCTATTAATATCAATTCTGTTACTGTTCGCGGGTTGTCATATGATAATCTATGCCATCTAATGTTGAGATGATGATAACTAGTTATGTTGTTGTTCCTATGTCACAAAATTCGCGTCATTGAAAAAGTTTTAGTTTTTCAGATGCTGTTTTTCTTTCTTTGTTATCTTTTAATAGTAGTGTTGGTGTATGGTGTGTAAAAAAAAACCACAACAAATAAACGAAACCAAATGACAGTCAAAAAAAAAAAAATATATGGCAACACAACCATCATCACGTACACTTGATTTGGCTTTCAATTTCACATCACTTTAGCATTAATCGATTTATCTACTACATTCATTATGTCACTACTAGATATTCTAGCAGTAGGATGGCAGGTCATAGAAACCGGAGGAGCAGGAGATGGTGGAAGTGGCGATGATGGTAAGAAACCCGATCCAATCCATTCAGTCGGTCCACAGCGTGTGTTTACGACACAATTAGTATTGACATTGATTTCAGGGGTATTTGCATTTTTGTTGTTTTGCATATTACGATACCGATGGCCCCATATATATGCAGTTAGAACATTACGACAACCAGCAAACAATCCTCATATCTTGCGACCTTTGCCGCGTAACTTGTTTGGTTGGATGAAGGTGGTTTACAAGATCACAGACGACGAAATCATTGCATGTTCTGGCTTAGACACTTTTGTTTACTTGTGTTTTTTCAAGATGGGTATTAAGATCTTTTTCATCTTAGCAATCATGGCTATATTTATATTGAGTCCAATACGATATTATTTCACAGGGAATTATGATAAAGAAGGAATATTACTGATGTTGTTAGCTTCTTCAATGTCCAAGCCAAATACACCACCAGACATCAACTATGATTTCCCCAGGTTTTATTGGGTTTATCCCATCTTCACATACATCTTTTCAATTGTTGTATACTATTTCTTGTTTGATTTCACCACCACTGTTTTGAGAACAAGACAGAAATACCTTGCATCACAAAATTCTATAACTGATCGAACAATTAAATTGGATGGTATCCCCAAACAATTATTGCAACGTGAGAGGTTGAAGAAATTCATTGAAGATTTAGGCATTGGCAAAGTGTTGGATGTAAAATTAATTTATAATTGGTCGCCTTTGGAAGAATTATTGAACAAGAGACAATATTTGATGCGTAATTTGGAATATGCGTTTGCTTCAATGTACAAAATGGATATTGATATTTATAATCAACATGAGGTTCCTGCAGTCAACGCGATTTTGTCAGAGCCATTGGAGAAGCCGAAATTGATTGAATCTAGCACAAAATATTCTAAAGAATTAATTGAAGTTGATAATGCCATCAAGGTCATACAAGGCAAATTTGATTGCGATTTATCTACCATAAATGTTAAACAATTTCAAGAATTTAGTCAAGTGCCATCAGCTTTTATTACAATGGATTCGGTTGCATCTGCTCAAATGGCAGCCCAAACAATATTAGACCCTCGAGTTTACAAATTAATTGCCAGTTTAGCACCAGCACCCAAAGATGTTATTTGGCAAAACTTGAAGTTGACATATTTCCAAAGAATGACCAAATCGTATTTTATCACACTCGTTATTGTTCTTAGTTATGGATTCATTATATTTTTGGTTATTCCATTGACATCTTTGCTTGATTTGAAAACTATTAGTAAATTTTGGCCAGCATTGGGAGATTTTATTGGACAATCCAAATGGTTGACTACTTTTGTAACTGGTATCTTGCCACCATTGTTATTCACTCTTTTAAACGTCCTGTTCCCATATTTTTACCAATATTTGTCGAGATTACAAGGTTATACATCCAATAGTGACGTTGAATTATCTACATTACTGAAAAATTTCTTTTTCATATTTTTTAACTTGTTTTTAATTTATGTTGCCGCAGGAACATTTTGGGATTATATGTCTTATATTAGTGATACAACAAAGATTGCGGTACAATTGGCCACATCATTGAGAAGAATGGCTTTATTTTACGTTGACTTAATTTTGTTACAAGGATTGACTATGTTCCCAGTTAAGTTATTGCAAGTTAGTGATTTCTTTTTGTTAAATATATTAGGGAAATTATTTTATTTGAAGCAATTGATTTTGAAAACACCCAGAGATTATAGATCGTACTATTTTACACCACAGATTTTTGATTTTGGTATCAACTTACCTCAGCATATTTTGATATTTATGATTATTTTAATTTATTCAGTTGTTTCCACCAAAATTGTCACTTGTGGTTTTGTTTATTTTGTATTGGGATTATTTGTCTACAAATATCAATTAGTTTATAATTTTGTTCATCCACCTCATTCCACGGGGAAAGTTTGGCCGATGATTTTTAGAAGAGTGATGTTGGGATTAATTATTTTCCAATTGTTTATGTGTGGTACATTAGCTTTAGAAAGTGCGATATTGTTATCAATATTGTGTACTCCGTTAATTTTCATCACATTTATTATTCTTTGGAATTTTGAAAAATATTATGTTCCATTGAATACATTTATTGCATTGCGAGCCATTTTGAATCCTTTTGGTTTTGAAAAAGTTTTTGATGAAGATGATCAACTGTTCAGTAGTAATAGTAATAATAGCAACAATGAATCAGATACTTCAGCAATATTGGATGGTGAAGATTTGTTGGACTCAGAACAACCAATTGATGAATGTACATATTTACTAGATAATGGGAGTGATACTACGAAACATCAAATACAACAGCGTGATGACGATGGCCAACAGCAGCAACTGCAACAAGTTGGGCATCAACAAAGAGTAATTTCACGAAGAAAATCTACGTTGGATGAAGAAAGAGAAGCATTTACAGATTATACTTATCCTGGCTTAGTTGATACATTGGATGGACCATGGATTGGATTCACGGGGAATATTGTTAAGATGGTAGAGTTTAAATCTCAACTAGAACGTGTTCAAGGATTGTTGGAAGAAGGACAAGGACAAGGACACGAAGTAGAAGAAGAACAACAAATTACAATTACTGAATATAACGAACGAGAATTTATAATTAATAAGAAATTAGTAGTCAGTGAATGGGAATAAATTGGGAGTAAAATACTTACAATGATACTAATAAATAGCTCGTAATATACAATTTTATAATATAAAATTTATCACAGGATAAATCCCATTTATACTTTTGTTTTGCCCTCTCCTCTTGTTCTTATTCTTATACTTTTTGTCTTATCCACTGACCCATTCCTAGTACCAGCGACCCTGACCCCCTGCCCCTTTGCCTTTGCCTTTGTTCAAATTAGGCGAACGAAAGAAAGAATGAATAATTAAAAGAATGGCAAAGAATGTAGTTCTTTTCGTCTGATGAAACAAATTTTAAACTTTACAATAAACCAAATTCTTGATTATATATATACATTGATGATGCATGAATGAAAAACTTTAAATATATATTCCAAAAAAAGGCAAAACAATCAATAAAGTGTAAATTTATTAGTCTGCAAAAAAGATAAAAGAGTAATAGTTATTAATTTACGAAAATCAATTATATCACGTGAATATACAATCAATACATTAAAAAAATCTATCTATAGTTTTAAAAATCTAAATAAAAACAATAAACTTGGGGGGGAGGAATAAACAAAAATATCTAAAAGAATTGAATTTTTTTTAAAAAAAAAACACTGAAAAGGAATTGGAATTCAATCAACCATCTCTAACAAAATGCAATAAAATGATAATAATTATTAAAAGAAAAAACGAAAATGCAATGACGACAAAAACACAATCAAACAACAAATAAACCAATTAACATATCTCTCACTTTCTTTCTTTCTCTCTATAATGCATTCTTTGATTTCTTTCTACTGATTTTACTCTTTGCTTGATTTCTTTTCCTAATCAATGAAACTTCAGCCAATTTTTCCAGTCTTAAAATTCGATCAGTAACATATAATGGTTTATCAGGATTATAATCACATTCTAAACCAAATTTAGAACAACCACCACAAACAGGCATATTTTCATCACATTTCAAATGTTTAATACGACATATCCAACATCCCTTTTTAGAACGAGGTAATAATCTTCTCCTAGTGTGTTTCTTCTTCACAGGATTCATGATTGAGCTTGATGATGAAGAAGATGGTGAATGATTGCCTGAATCGGAAAATGATAACATCTCATCAACATCATCATCAATGATATCTTCATCAACATCACTGACATCACCATCAGCATTGACAATTGGTTCAATTGATACTTGTTTTGGTTTTGTAGATTTATTGATAACTTTGGTTGATTTCTTCTTCTTGGGTGCTGGTTTCTTTGGTGCTGGTTTGATTGTTTCATTAGAACTAGCAGTTGATGAACTGGCATTATTATGACGGAAAACATTCATCACTGGTAATCCATGATGTGAAGCATGAGAAGAAGTAGATGTAGTTGATGTGGTGGAAAGTGATCTCATTCCATGTTTGGTTTGGATTAATGGTTGTGGTGGTGGTGGTGGTGGCGGTGGTGGTGGTGGTTGTGAGAAATCAGATAAGTCATCATCATCAACATCGTCGATATCTATAGCAATATTCATATTATTACCATGATCTTCTTCTTCTTCTTCTTCTTCTACTTCTTCATGAACATGATGTTTATCTTCAACTTCTTTGATTCCAGGAAATTCAGGTTCCAATTTAACTTTTGCAAAACTTGACTTATGTTTCAAACTTGGTGAAATTGTTTCATGTTCTAAAGTACCAGTAGTAATTTCCAATTCCGTAGGTGTAGATAATGAATGAACCAAATTTGCTTGTAAATTTTTTCTTGAAGATGTGTTTAAACGTGATAATGAAGATTTCTTACCAATTTTGAATCGTTGTTGAGAAGATGAAGTAACTAATGATGATGATGAAGGATTGAACAATCTTGATGGTTGTGGTGATGAATTGCTTGATAATGGGGTTCCTCTTGGTGATTTCAACTTACCATCATCCAACAATGACGAAGTTCTAAAAAGTGGTGGTTCATCCAATATACTATTCTCAAATGAAGTTGTACTAAAATCAGTCATATTACCAGTATGATGATGAATTGGAGTATTTGGAAATTCAGTGGTATGTGATACAACGACATCATGAAATTGTTGTTGCTGTTGTGATGATGGTTGTTGTTGTTGATGTTGTTGTGGAGGAGGAAGTGGTGGTGGTAGATGAGGCGGCGATGGTGGTGGTGGAGGGGGAGCTTGAGGTAGTTGACCAAAAGTATTAGTGATACTAGAATGACTATAATCAGCAATAGAATCAAAAGATACATTACTAAATTCCAATTCATGACTCATTATTAAATCAGAAGTTGATTGATTATTATGATGATGTTGCAAATTATACAAAAAATTCCCAGTTGATTCATGAGCCGTGGGCGGAGCACTTGATGTTTTATAATAATAATCACCAACACTTGTACCTTGTGATAAAAATGACAGCGGATTGGTGTTGTCTAAATTAGGTAATGAAGAAACAGAATTTGTAGTGTTTGGATTTGCAAAGATGGCATATGGATGTTGATGTTGAGGTGGGTGCTGTTGTTGTTGTTGACTTGATGGAAAACTGTTCACATAATCTGAATAAAATGGTTGTTGTGGTAATGGTTGAGAATGAGGATGTGACATTGGAAGAGAGTTTGGTTGTGATGATCCTGGGGCAAGCAGGTGTTGTTGTTGTTGATGATGATGATGAATTGGTGGTGGAATTGATGAAGAAGAAGATGAGGGTGGTTGTGGTAGTTGTTGTTGTTGTTGTGATTGCAAAGAAGACGCTGATAATGGTAGTTGTTGCAGATATGGGGAAGATCGATGGTGATCTAGTGATATGACTGGTGGTCTAATTGGGGTGAATGATGTTGTTGAAGATGGAATGTTTGGGTTGCTGTCAAATTGAAATAATTGGTCAATTGGAGTTGGTGTAAAGTTGCTGGTGAATGTTGATTGTTGATTCAGATGTTGCTGTTGTTGCTGTTGCTGTTGCTGTTGTTGCAAGAATTGAAGTTGTTGAAACTGTTGCTGTTGTTGTAATTGTAGATTATGTAGGTAGGCAGATGATCTTATGGGTGATAGAGAACTAATCACTGATGAGGTGAGTTTAATTGTATCTTCTCCATACGGTGAATTTGGTGCTGAAGATGTGGAATCTGGGGTAACCATATGTGTAATCATTTACCAGCTGTGAATATAACTCTTTTCTGTGTGGGGGGTGGAACAATACAACAAAATTGGGGGAGTTGGGGTTGGTGGAAACAAAAATGAATGAAAATAGTAAGAAAATTTATCCAAGCGAATGACAAAAGTAGGAATTAGGAATAAATTAACTAGTTTCTTGAATTAACACAACACACAATCAATAAACGTCTAGAGTAATGAATGAATGTATGTAACTGGGAGTACCACCAAAGAAAAAAAAAATGAATGCAAAATCAGACTCTTAATAAAAAGGCAAAATCAAAATCAAAAGGTCCTCGTGCACAGCGACAATGACAGAAAAAAAGAAATGACAAAAAACGAATGGAACTTTAGTGGAATAAATTAAAATGAATGTGGTGGTAGTGGTGCTGGTGGATTCTCACTAAAAGATGATGATATTAAGATATTTTGAATAACAACTTTTCAATTGTGACAAACTGTGGAAGTAAAATTGAAAAAATTGAAAAAATTGAAAAAAATCCCAGCGAATTGTATGCAATTTAAATAATTTTTGTCCTCTGTATCTGATAATAACTTTATTAGTGCCTCTTTTTAGAGTGACTTATTCAGCTATTGTATGAATAATATAACAACAAGAAAGGAATGGAAGGTTAACTTGTTCGATGTTGAAGTTTAAAGTTGGTGGATATATATGCCTTGTTTGGCTGTCTGGGTTGTCTCTCTCTCTCTTTGAGCAATCTGCAAGGGTAGTGCGTAATATCCTTTAATGACACAAAAACGCAAAAACACCAAAAAAAACAAAAAAGGCAAAATTCTTAAAAACTCAGGGTCTACCTTTCAACCTTACTTTCTTAATGCAAGCAGCTTACTTTATTATTAATGTCCGATTATACTCTGGCAAGGCACACAACAATTAACAACTAGAACTAAAACTAAAACTCTCACGACTGTGGAAATGTACCAAGATTGTTATTGATGAAGTCTAATGAAAAGGAAGAACAGTCGTGTGAAAAGTGATGTTTTTTTGACAAGCCTCTTAACAAAAACTGATTGACCTTTATTTATTAAACAAGAGCACAATGATACTGATAATGATGTTAAACTCTTGTTAATATCCTTATCTGAAAGTTGATTCTAATGGAAACTGTCTATTAGTGATGAATACAATAATGTAAAGTGACCAGTAGTGGAATAAGAAAGGGGTAACAAAATGAAATAGAATCAAATTAAATATAAACCAACCTTATGACACAAAATAAAAAGTAACCTCGTGAATATGATTATGATTATGATTATGTTGTTGTTGTTATTATTGCCAAACAGTAGCTCTTCAACAATTGACAAATATATTTTTTTGCGTTTTCGAATGTGTGATTTCTAACAAGCCTAATAATAACAAAGGACAAAGGGAAAAATCAAAAACCAAAAGTGGGTATACCAAAACTCAAATTAAGATCCGAAAGAAAGTAATATGTGAAGGTGGATTTGGAGCTAGAACAGGAGGAATCGGTACCCAATGAGGAGTAATTACCAATGGAATTAAGAAATATAAGTATATGTGCGTAAGAGACTTTGAAGCCTGAATCCTGGAGGAGAATGATAAAAAAAAAATTTAAACTTAAAATTTATAATTTATAATTTAGACACAAATTGTACTATTTCTTTAGTTGTTTTTTTTTCACTTTCTTGAAAACTTTTAGGGACTTTCCTTTTCAAAGTATCTCTAGACTAATGTTTTGTTCTTGTTCTGTTGAAATGGAAATAATGAGGGGGCTGTTCTGTTCAATCACAAGTTAATGTATTGTCTTCTGGTACTTTTTATATATGAACAAAAAAAAATTGGCTGAACAAAGGAAGAAGGAATATTGAAAAAACTGAAAATTGCAAAAAAAGACTAAATTATTGTATAGAACAAGTCTGAATCTTTCAAATAGTTGGAAGGAAATGAGCGTGATTTCAGTATTAGGGATTAAATAGATATTTCCAATAGTAGTAGTAAACCTTGTTTAGTAATCAAAATAACAAAGGGGAAATAAGACTTGTTTGAACAAAAACAAAAGTATGAAATGAATGAATGAATGAATGAATGAAGATGGAGTAGTGGTTGGTGATGACACCTTAAAGATGAGGAGTAGGAGGGATTTATGAACTGTGACTTTTTGGAATGAATTTAAATAGTGCCAGATAAATAAGCAAGCAAAATTGTATTCAATTATTTTGTGGAGGACCCCAAGGTTTGGTTTGTTGAAAAAAAAATAAAAATATAGATATTCTTTTATGGGAAGTTTATTGGATTATAATGTTGTGTCCTAAGAAAGCTTAAATATTAAAGTTTTCTTTATAATAAGTTATGATATGATATGATATGATATATGATATGATTAGTCCCAACAACAAACAAACCAATACATAAAACAATTATTTAAGGAAAAATCCTAAAACTTTTTGAGAAAATTAGTGGAAATATAGAAAATAAAATGACCAAAATTAAGTAAAAGGTAAAAATAGGCGCCCGATATATATTTATATATTTATATATATATATGTCACTAACCGCAAGTATGCACCAAGACAGGATATTTGCTCTTGGGTTTAATTTCGTAATGTTTTATTTTTTTTTTTTTTTGGTTTTTTGGCTGTTGTTTTTGTTTTTGGGTTTTGCAGGGATCACATAAATAATAAAACTAGAAGTAGAATAGACAAGGGTAGAAATAGACTAGACCCCATTTAATGTACTAGTCCATTATAATATGGAAAAAAAACCCAAAAAACCAAAAGCACCATGCAAAGCAAAGCATAGTAAACCCTCAATTTTCACCAAACAAGTCATAAAAAAAAATAAAATAAAATTTTATACTCTTAACATTTTGTGAATGTTTACACAAAATAATAATCGTACCGCAATGGTTTACTTGTCTTGTTCAATCTTTGTATGTGTTTTCTTTCAAGGATTAGTTGTTTGTGCAATGTGCATGTATGTACGGTATGCAAGTCTATATGCAAAGGTTTTGAGCGTATGTTGTTCCCCTAAAGGGAAAATAACTGCAAAAAATTAATTTTTGGAAATTCAAAATACCACCTTGTACATTTATGTATGTTGACTTAATATCTGCAACATAGTTGTTGAAAGAGATTTCAGTTTTCAAGAAATTGAAAACAATACAATAACAAAAATTTAAATTAAATTAAGTAAAAAAAAAAAGGTACTTGATCGGTAAGAATATTGTGCTTGTGGTTGTGGTGGTGGTGGAGATATTTATGTCATAAAATCTAAACTGTATAAGCCCAAAACTAAAATCTAACCATCACTCATTCATGCTGTTTAATACATCCAAAGATGACATCAGAGATAATTACGGCGAGCGGGGGTATGTCCCGATGACCCACACCCTCCCTCCCTCCCTCTCTCTCCATTCACTTTCTCCTATTATTAACCAGATTCATCCTTGTGTTTTCCCCCTATCTTAATATCTCAGTTTGTCTCTCCTCTCTCCATTGTTGCAATTTATTACTGATAACCGAAACTATTCTTGTGTGATTTTCTCTCTCTCTCTCTTTTTTTATGTTGTTGTTGTTCATTTTCCTCAACGTTGCTTGTCCTTTTAATTATTTACAAGTATTTTAATAAAGGATGACTGAACTGAATCCTATATAATTCTTATTTCCATCGGAGTTGCGTTATGTTGATTTGTTTGTTCCCCGGAACACCAACGATTTTATGCATGAACTATGTACTGTACTATACTAAAAAAAAAATTATACAATGATGATGATGATATCAATATCGCTTTTTAACGAACCTGATAGGAAACTAAAAGAGATAACACCACTAAACGTTTTCCTTGTAAGAGATAGAGATTGAATTGAGATCTCTCTCTTTCTCCTCATTGGGCGGATATACAGATGCACCTAGTGGTTGTGGTCAGATTCAACCCATTTTTGTATCTGTTTTATTTTTTTTTTAGGGTATAATAAATCTCGTTCTTTTGGTTCTCATCGTTGTTCCCGTATATGTAACAATATATGATATTATACATATTCATATTCATCCTCTTGTCACGTATGTCTAAAAAAAAAGTATTTAATATTTTGGCTAATTTAAATTAGATTCCACTGGTGTGGGTTGGGTTCTTGTGCTTGTGCTTAGTTTGGTTTGGTTCGTTGTTGTTGTGGCCTGTTTTTTTTGTGTCGTACATTCATCATACCTTTTTTTTTTTTTATTTTTCATTCTCAACTATAATTCATAATACCTTCATTTTTTTGATAGATTGCAAATCTAGATCCTGTCATTTGGAAACATACTCTGTTTGAAACAATCTAATGAAGTTTCCCCTTTTTTTAAAATTCTTCTCAAAACATTCAGCTCCAAACCCTTTCTTAGAAGATAGCATACAAGTATCTAAATTTTTCAAACAGTATTATACATATCTCTAGAACCAAGTTATGACGCGACACTGAATAACTGCAAAAAAAAAAAGCAATACCATACAACAATAGGGCAACGTTTTGCCTTTACTGTTTTCATAAAACTAAAAAAAGCCTTTTTGTTTTAGTATGCTTTGCATATTGGACTAATCAAATTTAAGACGTGTTACATATGCATCTAGCGTGTGATACTTTTTTGAGTAAGAATGGACTGTACTGGACTGAACTGTGGTTTTTTACTAATTTTTCATTTTACGTTACTCACATCCTCAAGATTTCACATAATTGGCAAGAACTTACTTGGTGGTGAGATTGGAATATATATATATATTTATGTATTTCTCTTTTTCCGAAACAAAAGAGTTATGGATTCTTCTGTAGGTTGAATTTCCTAAAATTTCATCAACCGAACAAGGCTCTGCCCAAATGTTCGTATGCTTATATTTAAATGTTCTTTCGGGCTGGATAAAAGCATAAAAAGAATAATTCAATTTTTTTAACCCTAAACCTTAAAAAAACCAGGCTCTAATTTTTCTTCATGTCAAATTCGGACTTATAGTCGATCAACAATGCAAACAATCAAAAAAACGCATACGTACATATATTCGTATGAACAATAGAATGGAAAAATCCGTTGCAACAAGTGGGTGAGAAAAAGTCTAAACAAAGATGGAACAAAAGTGAACAAGCCCAATTTATAAAAAAAAAACGCCGTGAGTTGAAGTTATAGATAGATAGATAGATAGATAGATAGAGAGATATGGGGAAAAAATAATCCACCATATTATATATGACTATCGGAAATTAAGACAAAAGCTCCACACCCACGGCAAGTTCATTCATTTATTCATTCATCTTCCGTTATCTCTAGGCTTTCGAACGCCAGATGATAAATAGGCTAAAAAAAAAACAACCCATTGAACATCTTGTAGCAATTTGTTTCGGATGTCAATCAGTAATATCCCAAAATATTATAATTGCAACATGGAACTAAAAAAAACTCAACTTAGTTGTAAATCACTTCCTAGGGCCCATCCATCCAGCCAGCGGAAAACAAAGGACAGTCTGGAAGTATGGATATGTGGATGTTTCTAATTTGAATTTCTTTAATGGGCGGCGGCCGGTGGAAGATTGCAGAGACTCTCTACAAAGTGTAAACCTTCTCAGATTGTCACTTTTGCTGGTCATTTGATTTTCACTTTCGTAAATTTGTGTATGTTTTTTTTTGCATTTTATTGCCTTGCCCTTCTTTTTTTTTGTTTGTATTTTGCTTGTCTGACTTTAAGGCGGGTTATTCTAGTGGTTATGGAACGATCATCATAAAGAGGAGGAAGAGGAAGAGGAGCGGTGGTCTGTCTTTGTTACTATAATCTTTGATTATCTCCTGAGGATATACACAGGTAGTATGAATTTTCTTGTTGTGCAAGGTTAAAATTAATCCGGGAATGTTTATTTTTTTTTCTTGTTCCATTTGGTACCTGAATTAAACCAAGAAAAAACAGGCACCACCACCATGACTACCATATTTAAATTTCATTCTCTCAAAACAAAAAACAGCCCATGGCATAACAGTTCTAAAAATCCTCCTCCCATATTAATATTGACTTGTCTCTTTGTTTTTTCTTGCTCTTTGCTCTTTACTGTTTTCTCTAATTGTTGCTTGCCTTCTTCTATTTTTGTATGGTCTGCACAATTGCGTCCGTTTCTCGTAACATATTTTTTTTTTTCCATTTTTCACTGTAATAAATGTTAAATATGAACAAGCAATACAAAAAGCCAAAAAGGTTTACACAAACTATGTTTTGCGCTATTTTTATTTCTTGTGTTGTGTTGTGTTGTTTGCAAAAGCAGTTTGGTCCATGATTGGTTATGGGATGTCTGTTGCATTGTGTAAGAAACGCAATTTATCTGTTTTTGAATAGTTCACTTTTCTTTTCTTCTTTTTTTTTTGATTGTTTGGCCTTATTGGGTTGTTTTTTAATTTTATTATTTTACTGGCGGTTTAGAGTTTTTAAGTATAGGTACGCAAGTAACAATATTTTAGATTTTTAACGACTTTTTACCTAAATAGTATCTTTGACATTGAAGTATGTACAGTTAGTGTGTGTGGTGAGACAGATACTCCTCCTCAGTAAGTGTGGTTTATTTTGACATTGCGTGAAGAAATACAAACAAACAAAAAATCATAGAATCACCAGATTCTATTCTTATTCACGCCTAGGACTAATAATCACACATCAACGAGCCTCAAGATCTTGAAAAGTACTGTATATATCTCGACCCAAGAATCCTTGGATCGTTCTTTTTATTTTTGTATTTGTTTTTTTTTTTTCAGTTTTTGTTCACCATCTACTGAGCGTTTTGTTTTAAACTTTAGAAAGGAGAATATAACAAATATAATTATAATTGGGTGTGGGTGTGGGTTTGGGATTTTTGTAACTGGATGGAATGCTCGTCAAAAATTACAATTAATAAATCCATTCCATGGTTTTGTTTTGTTTTGTCATTATCAACTTTCATTAGATTTAGTTAAGTTTTGTGGTATCTGAATAAGTCGATAATTAATTGTCTTGTCTTGTTTTGTTTCTCTTTTGTTCAAGCAAAAAGCACAACCTCTATTACTATAAATTCAAACCCGACCAATGCATAAAGCACGCGGGGGTACTACATTATGCTGTATTAAACATGAACAAATATGATTTGCCAAGCAAGCAACTAAAATAAAAGCAAAAAAATAAACAAAAATAAAAGTTAATCCGCCTTGAAAAAAACTCTGTAAGTTTATGATCAACAAACTTATCTCTACATGTGAAAGAAAGGTTATGTAAATTAAAAGGTGGTCAGTTTCTCCTCAAAAAATGGAAACTAACAAAAATAAAATTTCAAATTTTTCACTTACACCCCTCTCCTGTATCGTGCCTGAATCGGGGTTTGGTTCTGTTCTTATTCTACTATTTTTTTCAAGTCGG
>JAKTVG010000487.1:0-16989 GCA_030557085.1 Candida gigantensis
GATTGTTTTGTATATTATTTACATGTCATTTAATAAACTATTTACAACTGTTGTTAACCCATCTTTATGGACTATATGTTTAATGTCTTTTTCATTGGCATCATATTCGACTTGCCAATTGAATTCATCCTTATGCTTTGCATAACTATGTTTCCAAGTATCACTGTATTTATCACCTCTAACTTCAATTTCAATATTTGGATAATTTTTCCCTAAAATAATAGATAATGGAATCCCCATTAAATTTGATTGTTTTAATTTTCTCCCCATGGATATATCCATTCTGTCATCAAGACAATAATCCAATTTAGCATGATTCAAAAATTGATAAACCTCTTGGAATGTCTCATTTTCAACCTTTTGACCAACTTCAACAACAGTTATGGCCCAAGGCGCGATTGCTTGTGGCCATTTTAAACCGTTAGAGTCTCGATTGATCTCTGCAATAGCAGCAATTATTCTACTTATACCTATCCCATAACAACCCATCATGACTGTTTGTTTGGAGATCTTGTTATTGTTGTCTTTATCAGGGACGTCGACTTGTAATTTTAAAGGTTTTGAATATTTATCACCAAGATAAAATGTATGACCCACTTCAATTGCATTTGTGGCTGATATTTCTCCATCTTCACATTGTCCACAGATTTCACCCTCTTGTGCTAAAACAATGGGGATATCTGTCAATGTGGTGATTAGTGAACGATTGATGAAAGGTACGGGGAAATCAGGGAAATTGGATCTTGAAGTCAATCGAGAATCCATAACCCTCACTATTTTTTTAGATATATCTTCATTTTGTTCAAACTGGCTCAATATTTCATCTTGCTTCTGAAACAGTTGTAAATCTATATCTGGAATTTCATTCTGTATGAATTTAGGTTCTAAGATTCTATCACTTGGGTAATATGCACAAATTAATGTTGAATTATCTATAGTTGTAAAATAATGAACGGAAACATTTGCAGTTTCATCAATATTCACAGGGAATGATAATGTTTTCTCCATATTTGAAATATGATTACAAGACCCACATTTAAAAACTGTATCTTCTCCCGTATCATTCAAATAATGCCATTCATGACTTAAATTCCCTCCAATGTCTCCAGAATCAGCTTGTGCTTTCACATATGGAATTTTCAACTTTTCAAATATCTTATGGTATGCCCCAGTTATAGATTCATAAGTTGACAATGCTCTAAATTCATCTAAATCAAAAGAATATCCATCTTTCATCAAAAACTCTTTACCACGCAATAACCCACCTCTTGGTCTCTTTTCATTTCGAAATTTCGGGTTTATTTGATACATTAAAACGGGGAAATTTTTATAACTTTCAACAAGAGTTGTCTTTTTAACATAATCCGTAATTTCTTCTTCTGCAGTAGGGACCAATAAATAATCATCTTCTTTCAATTTAAAAATTTCCTCTTGATTAAACCTTCCGGTAATTTCCCAAAGTTTCCTATGACTCAATAATGATAAACTAACCTCTTCAAAATCTATTGAATCCATTTCCGCTCGTATTATATTGCTTATTTTGTTTTGAATCGTCAACCCCATTTTCGACCAATTGACTAATCCAGATCTTGGATAGTTGATATACCCTAATTTAGTCAATACTTCATGTGTTGGGATATCTGCTGAATACTTGAATTTGGGTAATTGTATCCCATATTGTTTGGGCACGGTCTTGATGTGTATCAATCGTTTAATGAGCATGGAATGATAAGTCACCGAAAGATAGATCTGAGCAAAGATAGAGAGAGAAAGATTTGAAAATTTTTTGGGTGTGTTCTCATTATGTCGCAAAAAAAAAAATAAACGACTGAGGTTTTCACAACTTTGGAATGGCCTTGCGGAAGTAAACAAGTCAAGAAGCAGAGGAAGAAATCTAGTTAATAAAATAAATCAATGATAAAGTTAAAATTGAGACGAGGACAATACTAAATAAATACTGTAAATAATAAAATACACTTTCAAAAAAAAAAAAATAAAAGATTGTTCACGTTTATTTATGGTTGAATAATTCCTTAAATCTTTTCTCGAAATCAGTGTAAACATCATCACCAAACAATTTCAAGCTTTCAAGACTCTTTTGGAAATGGTCTTGAGCAGCCTTCAATTGTTTATTTTTATAATCACTGTTGCTCAAGTCATTGTTTAATTTTTCAAAGTTCTTTTTAGCATCTTCAACACCTTTAATGGCTTGATCCTTTTGTTGATCATATTGACCACTCAATTGCTTCTTAGTGTCATTCCATTGCTTGTTCAAGTCATCAATTGACTTGTTCCAATCCTTTTCTGCTTGCTTGTATTGCTTGTTCCATTCAGCAGAAGCATAATCAATCTGTTTGTTGGCCCAATCAATTGAATCATTGATAGATTTATCAAATTCTTCAGCTTTTTTAGATTTCCAACTGAAAAATTCCTCTTTACTTGATACGGCTTGGTCTTTAGCTTGGTTCAATTGTTTGTCAGCAGAGCTTTTGAGCTCATCAAACTTCTTGTTGGCAGAATCTTTCAATTCTTGAGCCTTATTGTCAGCATTACCAAACCAATTGCCAAAAATTGAGGTTTCTTTGACTTCAACATCTGGACCAACAGTTGAGTATTGAGTGGTACCGGTTTCAACCTTACCTTCACCTAATTTGTTAATGAAATCAATATATTTCTTAACACCTTCTCTTAAAACACCTTGGTCATCTACTTCATCTTCTACTGACTTCTTATAATCTTCGGTCTTTTCCTTGGTGGTTTGGTAGAAATCCGAGCTCTTAATTTGTTCAGTTACTGAATCCTTCTTGTCAATGACATAGTTTTTACCTTCATCGATTTTTTTGGTCAATTTGTTGTTCAATTCATTAGCCTTATTTTCAACTCTTTGAGTTTGTTGTGCTAATTCTTGATGTTGCTTTCTTGGTAAGATTGGTTGAACATATTGATCATAATAGTAAACACCACCAACAAGAGCAGCAGTACCTAATAAGTATTTTCCAGCAGACATTTCGAATTGAATTGATTTAATTGATTATATAAATTGTAAATTGTAGTAGAAATGTAATAAATTTATTAACAACAAGAGAAGAAAGAATATATAAAAAAGAAAGAGAAAATTATTCGTTTAGCTTGCTATTTAATTTAATTTAATTTAACATTTGCTGTTGAAATTTTAATGCCCATATTTAAAAAAAAAGGAGGTGGAGTTTAGTAGAAACTGAAAGAACCAAAACTGGAAACAAGGAGAACCAATTTTTTTTTTTTTTAAGGTTGCTACAAGGGTTTCTCACACACAACTAGTATAAAACCAACACAGTTTTTCCTGTTTCATTTTCTCTGGGTTTTTCTTCTTTGTTTCTTTTCAATTGAAATATCGAAGTATCTCTTTTCTTGCCGAGTAACCCTTATTTATATCAATTGACAAACCTTTTATAACTTTCTGGGCCCCCCAGATTTCGGGCGGTGGAAAATGAGGTTGCGGAAAAAAGACCGCAATAGCAACAGTGGCCCACCACCACCCCCATAAAATTACACCTTTTTTTGCACCATTCACACGAATTGTCAAATTTTGTGTGACAAGTCATACTGGAATATTAAGTATGACGTATAATAATCTGCAAAAAGTCCCAGACGAACATGTGACTTCTAATGACTTAGCCACAATAGTTAAACAACCAGTGTAATTAAAACTAGTAACCAATTGTAATTTCACTGGGTTTTATTGTACCAGTAGTGTGCGTGTAGATTGTGTGTGGGAACCACGTGGAAATTAACAATGGATAAACGTGATCATTGAAGGTTATATTTGTTATTTTTTTCCGGACTTTGTCAATTTTCGCTCCGTTCCGGATTTCTCTTTTGCATCCGAGAGAGAGTTAAGAAATATAAATGCAAATATCCAACCATCGATAAATCCAATTGACCACTCTCTAGTTCTTAGAACGACATTTATTGTTTCATTTTTATATCTTTCTATCAATAAGTAGTCGGAAATGTTTTTTAATTAGAAACTACTGATGCTTTCTCAAACTATTAATTATTTGATCCAGAAAAGATCCCAAATACATTGCAAAATATTAAAAATGTTAAAATTAATTGTCAAAAACACTAAATATAACTACATTTAATCAATTAAAAGGATCCTGATATTATAAGTTTACTTAAAATTTGAAAAAGAAGTTGATTAATACAGGAAAATACTGCCAAACACCAACCGACATCACGTGACTGAATATTCTAAAACTTGACATTACTGCCCCAAAAATTAATTAAACATCTAATTAGCAATATTAGTCCTGTTATATACTCCTTTAAAACAGTTTAGACATGATATGAACTTCAATATAAGCTCAGATCAGTGAATTTTGAAAATAAAATTGTCCTGGGATAGCAAAATTAAAAAATTCAAAATTTATAAAATCCGGAGGGTTGACCGAGTTGGTCTAAGGTGACAGACTTAAGGTGAAGGTTCAAACCCTTCTTTACCAGAGTAATCTGTTGGTCAGTTGACCGCGCGAGTTCGAATCTCGCACCCTTCATTATTTTTTTTTTTTTGCACCCACAAAACATTTTGAATTAGATTCATATCAGAAGTAACTAATAAAGAAATTTTAAGTTAATACAGGACCTATATTTTACTGCCAAAATAATCAGAATGCCAAGGTGTTTAATTCTTCAAAATACTCAACAACAGACTGTAAAGATAAGCAACGGTCGTCAACTCTCACCTCCTTTAATTCTTTTAACTCACACAAATTTGTATCCTTCATAGACTTGACATTTGTGCGTCTGAATTCTAATTTTCGGAGCAGTTTTGGGAATATGACGTTATCGAAACTTTCTGCCCATGCTCCGAAAAAGGATAAGGAAGTTAACTGAGGAGGTAGCACCATATCTAAATGTTTGAAACAAATATTTTGGATTTCCAAAGTATTCAACTTCGTAGGTAAACAAATTTTGCTAATACTGGACGTATACTTCGCTAGACGAATATGTTTCAAACTCTTAGGGAAAATTACCTCTTTATCGTCAGGCATACAACTCTCGGCAGTCATCACCAACTTGCTTAACTTAGGAAAATCATTGTCATCAATAAACGGAAATCCTGTGATTTTGGAGCACCAAATCATAAGATACTTCAAATTGGGTAATGTTTTCAATCTATCGATGTTGATTTCACCGCTGGCAAAAGATAAATCAATGTGTGCAAGTGAACTAGGTAAATCAAAATTCAGAAAATCAGCATTGGTACCCCAGCTATCCAATCTTAGAACTTTCAATCTACTCAATTGAGAAAAAAGCTCTTTTAACAAAGAAAATGAACCCCCAAAACTGAGTTCAAGTCCCCTTAAGTAATGTGGTATAGTTGACCCAAATGAAATCATTTTGTCAATAATAACACCGCCCATGATCAAATTTTCAACATTAATGGGAATAAAATTGATGGGACTTTCAATAACACCAAAATCATCAAGTTCAAGTGTTTTCAATTTGTCAAATCTCACCAATCTCAGTGAGTGGTTAAGTTCCAAATCTTCTGCAATTTGTATTTCTAGCTGTTGTAATGCCACAGGTAAAATATCAATGAATTGAGAAGCGTGGAGCTCCTAATACACACCTTTAATATTGAATTCTAAAGCAAACTTCTTGAAGTTGTCCAAGTAAGAATGATCGACAATCTTAAGGTTGGTAACAAATGTTTTTGATTTTGGAAAGCAATTTTTGTACCGTAGTAGTTGGTTGTCATTTTGAACGACATCTACAATATCATAAGATATTTCACCTGCTTCAAATTCACGAGGGCAAACATTGTATTTCTCAATAAATCCATAAAGATCCACTTCGACATTCCTAAACTCTGTTGTTTCGAGAAAACCAAGGGGACACTCTTTGCAAGGCTCTACTGGTACATGCCAATTTTTGACATTCTTATTTATCGAAACCTTTCTCATTAGTTTGTACAAAAGCTGTGATTGTAACGGTTTCACGTCTATCATAAGAAGCAATAGACATTTTGGAAGGTGTTCAAACACAAGTTCACGTATTTCTGGTGGTAACTGTATTAATATTCTAATATAATCCATTGATCTCAAATATTATGCATTGAAGCTTGATAAGGTGGATTAGATAGTATGACCGAATCTTCAAAGAGGATTAGCTCCATGTGTGTGATTATTATAAGAAAACTTTGTACACTTTGGGACTAATTTTCTAATGATACCAACTACAGATATTTTGAATTAGATCACGTGCGCGAACAGAGGTGGGAATTATTCTTTATGTAAAATGGGATATATCCGAGTTCTGGTATTTTTTTTTTTGCGCTTACAACGTATAATATTTGGCGTCTTAACCCTGCATGAATATGTAATCTTTGGGTTTATTTATTTCACAAGGAAAACCTATACAATGCTATTAATGCTCGGGTCGGAAATAACATACCATCTCTCACAACATTTAGACTTGATCTCTGATCAGTACAACCTTTGTCGTTTCCTTGACTCTTCATTTAGTGTTTCAAAATATTCGACAGCTTCTTGAAATGGATACGATTCATCTAGAAAATCCACCCATTCCAATTGCGTTAATTCGGACAAGTTTGAATCCTTCATAGATTTAATGTTTGTGCCTTGTAATCCTAACCAGCTGAGCAGTTTTGGAAATTTTACATTATCTAAATTTTCTAACTTGGTATTGAAAAAGACCAACTCAGTTAATCCCTCAGGTAAGTACAATTCAAAACGCGTGAAACCAGTATAGTACATTTTAAATGTCTTCAAATTTTTAGGTAGTCTCATATTCCTTGGGATGGTATTACATTTGTCCAACACAAGATGCTCCAAACTTCCAGGTAAAATAATATTCAGATCTTCTGAAAAGCAAGAAAGTACATCCAACCGTAACCTTTTCAATTGAGGGAATTCATTTTCATCTTCGAATGGAAAACCGACGATTTTCGTTCCTGAAAGATCAAGGTGCTCTAAATTCGGTAATGTTTTCAAGTCATCGAAAATAAAGTCCCCTTTGTGACCAAACACATATATGTGTCTTAGTGAAATGGGCAAATCAAACCCCAGAAAATTGAACCCATCAACTGGTGGCACATCTCTTCCGTTCGTAAAAATTTTTAAACATTCCAACTTATTCAATGGAGCGAAAAGTAACCGGAATGACGAAAACAATCCATCAAATTTAATTTTAAAGTATTTTAAATTATGTGGAATATTTGAGCCAAAAGTTATTTGTTTTTTAATGATATTCCAATACATCGTCAATTTCTCCACATTAGGAGGGATACAATTGATTTCAGTTTCATCACAATTGATATTTGATATCTCAAGAATTTTCAAATTATTAAATCTCAATAATTTAGTCGATTTGTTTAGCTTGAACTTAGACACATCAAATATGTCTAGTTCTTGTAATGTGCTTGGCAAATAATCGATGTTTGCATAGTCGTCACCCCAAAACACCACACTTTTAATAGTGAATTCAGAGACAAACTTCTTTAAATAAGTCGCATTTGTTTTATCACTAACCCGAACCCCAGAAAAACTGGATTTTGATTTTGGAAAGCATTTTTTGTGCACTATGAGTGACATCTTATCTTTGACAAAATCAACAAAATCTGAACGAGGTGGGGCTGGATATTCATTAGGATAAACATTGTATTTGTCAACAAATTCAAATAACTCGGCACCAATAGATGTGAACTTTACACCATAATGATAACAACCAGTGCACTTATCAAAAGGCTCAGTAGTTCCCAGCAAACTACACGTCTTTTCATCAACAAATTTAACGTGTTTCATCAAGTCCTTCAGAATTTCACTTTGCAAAGGTTTGACTTCTAACAAGCATAGCATTGCACATTCTGGAAGGTGTTTATATACCAACTCTCGTAATTCTGGTGGTAGATTTATTAATATGCTAATACAGTTCATTGCTCTCAAATAATATGCCGTGATACCAACTAAGCAGCGCGTTTAAGGTTATACGCGATGGTTATTCAACCAAGTTTATTAATTAGTTTTGGTATTACAAAATAGTTCACTTAGTGGATGTGATATTTAGATGGAAAATAGATGATTCTCTAATAAATCTATTTGACTATGAGGGTGGTTGTTAATGTTCGACTTATAAGCCTTGCCTGGTAGCGAAACAGTAAGTTATGAAGTCACAGGAAATAAAACTCTAATAATAATGATCTGTAGTTGTCGGTGATGATTGATTGATGATTACAACACACAAGTAATTGAAGTATTAAAAGTATATTATTCTTGTCTGATCTAATTATAAAAACGAATCTAAATATAAAAACAATAGTTGGAGTTCTTGATATATTATCCTTTGATTGTAAATGTGATGAATATAAACAACCTTTAAGACCGTGTGAACCTCGTTTCTAAATAAAAATGATGTTTGCAAGCAATTTTTTCTACATAAATTTATCTCCCGGGAACAAGCCAATACCTAACTTTGACAGCATCAGTAAAAACACCCGGAGATTGAACCGCTAAAAATCGCACCAGGGAACAGTTAAGTCTCGTCTGAAATAATTTTAATATTATGTGAAACAAGGTTGTCGAAAAGTGTTCCTCGCGCTAGCATAAATCATTCCGATCATGTGACCGCGAGGGCCACTTACAAAGAAACAGAGATGGGGGATATTGGTATTTTTGCACAGAGTTTATTGCGAGTCCCAAGTATTGGATCGGTTTTCCAAATTATCAGTAGTAAATAACTGAGTTCCGTATCTATTGATTGGTTTGACAAATATTCTACGCATTATTATGAAAGTTGGTAGAAATTTGTTGCATACATGGTCATGGCGTCAGAAACAGCAGTCTTCTCAGAAGAGGAACCTTGAGCAGCTGAATGATTACACTCTTGAAATGAATACGAACACTTTCAAATTGGTTATTAACAGGACTGTTACGATGAGACAGAATTTATCAGTGATTATTATTATTATATTAGTTGTTGAGTATATAAAGACAAACTGGATTTATTTCACTTTAACTTTAAGGGAAAACTTAACCCTTTAAATAGTAATTTAGATTATTAATAAGTTCACATAATTTTACTAACATGTAATGATAAACACAGATGATTAAATAACTCAGATACACAAACAATTATTCGTTGTTTGTTGGGTGTATTAAATAAATTTTAGATTTTCACATAATATACCAACACAAAGAGTTGTATTCAGGAGATCTATAGTAATATTCGAAATTGGAATTCTAGCAAAAATGATTGTGGATCTTGCGAAATGGATCAAATAGAGATTACTTTTTTATATTTGGCTGCAAAAATTGTTGCTCATTTCAAGTTAATCTGGTTAATTCCAGCAACGGACAAATACTGTAAAGCACAGCTGAGTACATTTCTTCAAAGACTTAGCATTAAAATATTATCAATGTAGTAATAATAGTCCCCCTCTCATGCTCTGTTTGATACTTATACGAGGTTACTCCTAAAGTACTGTTTCAACAAAGCTGGTTTAGCTAAATCATAGAGGGTCTTTAATGCCTTTCCATTTGAAGTAAATATTTAGCTCCAGTCTCCAAATACTGTCTGTTTAGGCTATTTAACTAATTTTATTTGCTCAACATTGAACTGGTCTCATCTTGTCCAAAGATTGTTCTTTTCATATCAGTCCTCGGCCCAGGGTCCCGCCTTTAGTTCGTCGTACCGCGGCCGTACAATGCATTGTTAGCCTAAAATAATAGTCAACCCCACAAAATCTTGGTGCTGTGCGGTTAGATTTGCATTCCATTTTTTTTTTCTTCTCTGTTAGTGTATGGGGCATCACACAAGTTTCATTTTCATCAGGCGTGATCTCGGTCTGAAAAATTTTTTTGTTCTTTATTTACCATTGACTCATAAATACCAACCACACATAACCACATAGAGAGATATGACTATATCCAACACCATCAAGATCTTAAGAACGGTACAACAAGTGAGACAATGGAGAGCACAATGTTTTTTACGAAATGAAACAGTTGGATTTGTGCCCACCATGGGAGCATTACATGCTGGACATTGTTCATTAATGAATCAATCGATACAAGAAAATGATAAAACGGTGATTTCCATATTTGTCAACCCTTCACAATTTGCACCTCATGAAGACCTTGATAATTATCCTCGAACATTAGATCGAGATATTAAAATATTACAAGATCAAGATAAACAAATCGATGCTATATTTGTGCCTAAAATACTGGAGATTTATCCTTCTGGGGTCCCACTAGATATACTGAATCAAAGAGGTGCGTTTGTTACTGTTCATGGATCTTCCGAACAATTAGAAGGTGTCACTAGACCACAGTTTTTCAGAGGTGTGGCTACTGTGGTGACTAAATTGTTGAATGTTGTTAACCCCACGAGAATTTATTTTGGTCAAAAAGATGCTCAACAATGTGTTGTTATTAAGAATTTGGTAAAGGATTTATTGATTGATACAGAAGTAAGAATCATGCCTACCTTGAGAGAAGATAATGGATTGGCTATGTCTTCTAGAAATCAATATTTATCTCAAGAAATGAAAGATAAAAGTTCATTGATTTATAAGAGTTTAAAAGCTGGTGAAGATTATTACAATGCAAACAAGCAAGATGGAGGAGTTAGTTCAATTGATATTTTGTCACAGATTAAACCAGTTATAAGTTCGGACTCGGACTTTAATATTGAATACATCGCAATTAGTCACCCTGAAACTTTAGAAGATCTTGAATTCGTGCAACCCGGCGTTGGTGCTATTGTTTCCATTGCCGTGAAAGTACCTAAGGAAAACAGTGATGAAAAGGCAAGATTAATAGACAATATCGTGTTACATTAGAGAAAACAAAAAAGTAAAACACACACACTTACAACGGGACATATAGATAAATTTAGAATAATTTATAAAATCTTTATTTAAAAAAAAAAACTTTTTATAGAAATGTACATATACATATATTTACTCAAACACCTCTACGTCTTTTAAACAACGGAGTGATTTTCTTGTTTGAACTATCGACTGTTTTCCTTTTCAATTTATGTTGGATCTTATCTTCATAAACTTGTTTATCTTTCAATAATTGTTTTTCAAATTCTTGTTTACTGATAATTCCATCACTATCAATTTTATCACGATAAGATTCAGGGATATTGAAAAACTTATAACCATATTTTAACAACCACATCGGATCAACCGAAGTGACGTAATTCATATATTCCTTCTTTGTCAACACCAATTCATGATAAATAACATAATTCGAACTTAAATTACTATCCAATAAACTACTCGTGGGGTGTAAATACATCTTCATATAAGAATGACGTAAATTGACAAATTCAGGTTGTCCATTAAGATTCATTTTTATCAATTTTGCCAGTTGTTGATAGAATGAAGCACAAAGACATTTTCTTATATCATCATCTGATTGGGATCGTAATATTGGTAATTTCAATTTTTTCATAATTAACATCAATTGATGTTTGATATCTTTTGCTCGATATAAGGATTTTAATTGTAAAAAGTTTTTATCACACCATTGATTTATCTTTGTATAATTATTTTTAAATTTGTTCAAATTAGTGTTCCATTGCTTGAAAACATTTAATAATGTCAAATGATCCGATTCTGAAATTATGAATTTTTCTCTTGCCATATCTGATTCATTTGCTCTTTCTTTAGGTCTATGATATATGTTGGGAACAGATAACATGGCAACTATGGTTAAGATTTCTTCAGAACAATGAAATTCCAATTGTGTAGATAATAAAATCAATTTTGCAAGTGTAGGTTCAATAGGGAATTCAATCATTGAATTACCCAATTTAGTCAATTCTCCAAAATTGTCTAATGCTCCAATGGCCCATAAGTCATATAATGAACAATTTAAAAGATCTTTTGGGGGTGCATCCAAAAATGGGAACCGATTGATATCTTCCACTTTTAATGATTTCAATAATAGCATGATATTACTTAAATTGGTTCTTTGGATCTCAGGAATAGGTTGCAAATACATGGAAGTTGGATCAGTGGCTCTCTCTGTATATAATCTATAGGCAATTCCTGCTGCTGTTCTACCTGCTCTACCACTACGTTGATCCGCATTGGCTAAAGATATAGGAACTACTTGTAATGTATCCATTCCAAGTTTTGGATTGTATACTTTCACTTTCACTAGTCCACAATCAATGACATATTTGATCCCATCAACAGTTAATGAAGTTTCAGCTATGTTGGTTGCAACAACAACTTTCCTTCTCTTCATGTTTTTCTTGTTAAATATTTTCTTTTGTAAATCTTGAGGCATTGTAGAATAAATAGGATATATATCCAAAGGTGGAGGATTTTCAAGTAAATTTAATTTCTCTTTAATTAATTCACATGTTATTTCAATATCTTCTTGACCAGTCATAAAAACAAGAATATCACCATCATTTGTATAATTATTCTCAGCATTACAATTACCTAAATGAATAGTCAACACTTGCTTAACTGCAGTTTCCACATAATCCATGCTCACATTTTTATTAAAAAATATTTCCACGGGGAAAGTTCTACCAGGTATAGTGAATTGAGGAGCAGCACCGAAAAATCTAGTGAATCGATCAGCATTCATTGTTGCACTAGTAACTATCAATTTAAGATCTTTTCTCTTGGCCAATAAATTTTTAAATAACCCCAAGAGTATATCGGTATTTAACGATCGTTCATGTGCTTCATCCATAATCACACAACTATAATTACTTAATAATGGATCAGCTAAGATTTCTCTTAACAAAATACCTTCTGTCATATATTTGATGATTGTTTTTCTGGGGTCAGTATGATCTTCAAATCGAATAGAAAACCCAACTTCTTCACCTAATTTACAATTCATCTCTTCACTTACTCTTTTAGCAACAGACATGGCTGCTACTCTTCTTGGTTGTGTACATGCTATCATTTTCTTGTCTCCATTTTGTGCTATATTGGATCCAAATCCATCTTCGTATAAAAACTGAGTCAATTGAGTGGTTTTCCCTGACCCGGTTTCACCAATAATTATAGTCACTTGATTATCTCTAATTGTTGTCAATAAATCATTTCTAACTGCAAATGCAGGTAATGATTTTCTTTGTTGTTGAATAAGATTCTGATCGGTTGTATCATCTTCCACATCTTCCTCTTGTTCTTGTTCTTGTTCTTCTTTTTCATCATTCATTTCCAAAACAGAGTTATTCCCCACCCCGGCTGCTTCTTTCGCTTGAATTGCTCTTTCTCGTTTAGATCGTCTGTTCTGTACGGTCAACGACCCTTGTTTAGCCATCGATGCCAATTCAGAAGTCACATCTTTGACGGGGTTCACAGTGGGCCCAATGGCACCTCGAATACTCGTCCCGGATATTTGCAATTGTAGATATTGTTTCAGACTCTCGAGAAATGGAGGAATGAAAACATGACTGGAAATGGGCATTCGATCAAGTTCATTCATTGATTTATGATCGTGATCTATATATTCTCCTGATTCATTGAACGAACCTCCTGTTTCATTATATGAGGAGGAGGATGGGTTTTGTCGTTGTTGCCTTTTGATGAAATTAGTACTACTTCTTTGTCTACCACTACCTCGTCGCGATGTCTTTGATTCATCTATGTAATCATCTGTCTTTGCAAAATGGCTTTCTTCGTCAATATTATACCATTCTCTATCAGCTTCAATGTTTGTGAAATCATTGAAATCTTTATCATAATCGTAATCATCTTCATATTCGTTTATTCGACTTTCTTCATTCTTGGGTACCTGTGGCTGTAATAGTCTATCAGTGGATTGTGATAGTATCGTTGTAGTTGATGGTGGTTGTGATGTTGATAGGCTAGGTTTTGGGGTTTCTTGTTTAATCCTTAATGCATCTTCACGATTCATTTTCTTGAATTTTGCCTTTGATTTAATCTTTGGTTTTATAACATCATCCAACACATCTAGTTCATCTAAATCATCTTCACGTTGAGGTTGTTGACGACGCGTTGGTTTGCTCTCTAACGCATCTAGCTCATTATCTAGTTCATCAAACACCATTGTTGATGAAACAAATCACGAAAGAGTCAACAATCATCGCAGAGGAGCCCACGAAAAAAAAAAATACCCATAAATAATCCAAATACTTAAACTGACAAAAACACCAGGGGATAACAATGAATAAGAAAAGAACTGCACTACCTTTCCATCTCCGAGATTATTTCAAACACTCAATTGCATTTTCATGTCGTATAACCCCAACACCACGCCAACTGACCGAGTTAAACTACCTACACCAACAACTCCATTCCCTTGCACCTATTGACGTAATCACTCCACGATACGATCCAAACCATGGATATTTCATCAATATGATATTCAGTCCAGGTCGTGATGAGTCCTGGTTTAGACTACTCACGCTGCGAAATAACGTCCTACATGAAAGAATGGAACATCTGGATCAAATACAGGCTGAATTTGCAAAGAGATTACGAAATATAGTGGCTATCCCGCGATATTCATACGTTGTTGATAATGAAGAGTACTTGGCAAATAAAGTACAGATTAAGTTTGGTCATGTTTTGGGGAAATCGATTTTGGGATATAAGGATACGTATGAGTTGAGTACTAGTATGTTTGAAGATCCATTTATTTATGTTAAAGAAGGGAGTGAAGAACCGTTTGAAATTGAGAGTTTTAGAAAGAATCTAAGGCATAATTTTCAAAAGTTTTATAAATTTGATAAAGTTGAAGTGAGTACTGATCCACTACGAATTATACCCAGATATATGAACTAAGACAAAGAAGAATAAAGTGTATATAGATTATTTATATTAATAATGGAAAAAATCTATTTAGATAATTTTTGAATCGCTTGTGTATCTTTCTCTAAAATGTCATTTAAATAATTTAATCCCATTTGTTGTTTTAACAAAATTTTAGAAAGTTTAGCAATCACTTCATCTGAGCTTGCAGTGTTGATGTTGGTTGTATCATTTGTTGTTGCTTTTGGTTCTTCATCAGCCAATAATGTATTGTTCAAAGAATTAACTGAGCTTTCACATTGATAATTTAAATCTTCAGCACGTTCTTTAAGCATTGCTAATCTGGCGAAAACGTCACTTAATTTCCCAGTGGAACTATTTGGATCATTTAATTTTGATGTCAAAATATCAAATTGTTTGGAAATTTCTTCTTCTTCAGGTAATAAAGGATATCCTTTTAATTTCACAATAGCTAAAATAGTAGCTAATCTTAATAATCTTCTTGATAATTTAGTATGTCTTGATTTAGCTTTCAATATTCTAGTAGTATTTTCTAAATCATGTTGTGATGATAAATTATCCAAATTTTGATTTATATTATTTAATAATACTCTTGATTTAGCAACATATTCTAATTGAGTTTCAATTCTTTGCGCTACATCATTAAATGAATTCACTTTAACCGGGTAGTAATTAGGTCCTGGTCTTTGCATCATTGCATTATCCCAATCTTCAGCTGATTCATTGACCGGCTTCGGTTGATTTAACAATACATTTATTTCTTGATCATTGAATTTATTATAGAAATATGTTTTTAATGCACATTTAGGCGAATTAGGATCCCATTGTTCCCAAATTTTAGTCAATTGATCATTTATAGCTGGTGTATATGTATTGGTATTAGTATTCTGATTAACATTGGCACCACCAGTTGAGCTTGAAAATTGGTTTGTGCTATAACTGTTGTTGATATTGTTCGTGGGTAATGTAGTTTTTGGTGGCTGACTCCATATGAACGCAGGTTGGGCACTGTTTGTAGTATTTGAAGAAAATAATCCTGATGATTGTTGCTGTTGTTGTTGCGGTTGTTGTTGTGTTTGCTGTGGTTGACTGCTACCAAAAAGACCACCAGATGTATTTGATTGTTGTTGATTACCACCAAACAATCCTCCGGTAGTTCCTTGATTTGATCCAAACATTGATCCAGTGTTTGTACTCGTTGAGGCTCCAGCGCCGCCAAAGAGACCACCGGTTCCAGTGCTTTGTTTATTTCCAAACAATCCTCCTGAAGTATTAGCTTGTTGTGGTTGTGTAGCACCACCAGTACCACCGAACAATCCTCCTGAAGTATTAGCTTGTTGTGGTTGTGTAGTAGTACCACCACCGAACAATCCTCCAGTTGTTCCAGTGGCTGGTTTTGGTGCTCCAAACAACCCACCACTTGACGTGTTGTTGTTATTGGCTCCTCCAAAAGTATTGGTTGTTCCCGTAGTATTAGTATTGGATCCAAAAGTGGTGTTTGTTCCTGTATTGTTTGACCCAAACAATCCACCACCACCAGTGGTATTCGTAGTATTGGTTTTATTACCAAAAAGTCCTCCTCCCCCTATACCTGATGCTTGTTGTTGTTGGGGTTGTTGTTGTTGAGATCCAAATAATCCACCACCGCTAGGTGCGGTTGTACTAGATCCAAACAAATTTGTCAGTTGTTGTTGTGGTTGGGCTCCAAAACTTGTTGTTGTTGCTGGTTTACTTCCAAACAATCCACCTGTATTGGTTGAATTGTTTCCGAACATGGTTGATGATGGGTTGTATATTACGTGATGATGAGTTATTATGGATTGTTTTTTGTTGATAATTTTTTTTTTTGCTGTAATACTAAACAATGTAGTTGAAAAATTAAACCTGCGAAGTTTCAGAGATGGTTCATGAACCCGATGTCTACAAAAAATATCATATCAATTGGAAATGGGTGAATTCTTTCCATCTAGAGTATAAATAAAGACTATCAACAGGGTAAAATAGTACACAATTGAATGAAAACCCCATCCATATCATATTCAACTTTTCTAAAAAAAAAATCTTACGTGTATTTTTATAAACCATTCAAATTCTGAAGTGAATATGTATGTATATATTTATATGCCAATAGGAAATATTTCAATATTTATCTCTGTATGTGCAATTTATTCAACTTGCCGGAGCTTGAGTTTGAGTTTGAG